>JAOXNR010053180.1:0-14772 GCA_028571225.1 Parsonsia alboflavescens
GCAAAACTGTATATATATATATATATTAGCTACATAAGCACTGTAACAAGATTTCCGTTATGGTAACGGTTGGAGCGTGCATTAACAAAACCGATATATATATAGCTAATATATATATATGCATTAACAAAACCGAAATTCTTGTTACAGTGCTTATGTAGCTAATATATATATATATATATATATATATATATATATCGGTTTTGTTAATGCGCTCTCCAACCGTTATCGTAACGGAATTCTTATTACAGTGCTTATGTAGCTAATCAAGCGGAGTAAGAATTCCGTTATGGTAACGGTTGAAGAGCGCCTTAGCAAATCCGATATATATGTATAAAATTTAATAATTGATTACTTGTTATTTATTAAAAAACAAAAAAAAAAAAAGAAGGTTCCCAATCTACTTTGCTTGACGAAATTCTTCAAAACCAATGCCAAAATTAGTTGCTTTGCACGTCACACAATTTGAATATATATGTAGGAGCTGGTCTGATTCAATTAAATAGATCGTATTGGGCAGCTGGGGGCTAAGAATTAAGGAAGAGGAGGAGGAGAAACCAACAGAATACTCTATAATTCTAATTTTACTTAAAATTTTTTGATGATAATATTCGTAGACTTTAGGTTGCCTCCCAATGAAGAAAGGTACCGATCGACTTGGCTTTTTTATTATTATTTATTATCTACATATAATATTCCTAATTTATATTAATAAACAAAGATAGATGGGTAGGAGCTGGATGTGGTAGTACGTATAGTTTGCTTCTATGGTCGTGAGCGACAAAATTTGCTTTAAATTGAAGGGAAAAAAGAAAAGAAAAAAGCGGCACACATAAATATTCCTCAAAGGCATGTCTGTCTTTTAAAGAATATATGGGTTAAGTCAACTATGAACTTCATTGTCATTGTTGAATTTTCGCTTCTAATTACTTCTAGAAATTTTATTATATAAAATAATCGTTTACTTTCTCCCACTTTATCTATACGTACAATTATGGAATACTCTCTTTATGTTTTTTTTAAAAAAAATTCTAATTAATATTGATGGTGAATAAGGTATTTGAATGTGGTTTTTCTATATTATTTTTTTTAATAATATATAATGAAATGATGTTGAGATTTTTTTTTTTTAATAGATGATTAGATGGCATTTTAAAAAGAAAAAAAATTTACTTTTATTTTTTTAAAATGACAATTGTAATTTATATTTAATGATAGAGGGAGTATACTCTTTTTTTTCCATTTTTGTCTTGTGGGGATTTCAATGACTTTATATACACGTAGCATAATTAATTAATTAATTAATTAATTGTCAAGATATAAATTAGGAAACATGCATCCGTGATAATATTTCTTAGCTGGAAACAAGATTATTCATCTTCTTCTTCCTCCTCTTTCCCTTGGGGTGGGGTGGCGTGGGGGTATGTTTAGAAGATCATTGTACAATTTGAATTTGTTGCACCATTTGGAGAGGTAATAATCAAATGTAGATAAAACTAGTTCCCACCCAAAGAAAATTTATAGATTAGTTTGACAGTTGAAACTCAGGTCATGATGGCAAAGGGAAAAAAATTGAAAAGCATAATTTGTAAATGATTGACATCATGAATGGTTTATATTATATCATATATAAGGGCCCTTTTTCCCCCCTTGATGAACATCATTTGTATGAAAAAAAAACCAATTTTTTTCAGGATAATTTTATGTGTTGGAAATTTTTCATTTTTCTCTACACATTGATATGAGTGTATTGGTAAAATTATGTCGATACATAGATTTCAAATCAAGAAAAGAAAACCTATCATAATTCACGTTAAACATATCGTTATCAATTATATTTTTTTTGACTTACTATTATTTTAATTATTTAAATACTTTTGGTAAGATTTTTTTCTATATATATATATAACGTACGTGTCACCATGAAATGGGTCGTAATTGATCCTTTGTTTTTTTTTTATAGTGAGTATTAAGGTTAATTACCAACAACGAAGGACGGATGCATCGGGTTTTGAGAAAGGAGAATATTATATAATTAGGAGCTTAAGACAAAGAACTGCAGACAGAGATCAAAGAGATTAATAATTAATGAAGAGCTTAAAGGCATATTGAACCATCACCTAATTATTAATTTAAGAGTACTGCTACGGTTTAAACTCAATAATTGCAGCCTCCGACGTTTTTCTCCTTAAAACCCTCTTCCATACCCTCACGCAATCTCCTTTGACTCGCAACCTCTTCCTATTTTATTTTATTTCTAAAATAAATAAATATACAACAAATCACGAAAGAGAAATCGCAGCCGCAATTCATTTCATCTTGATAAGAAAGGCAACTTTTCTGCCCTTTGCTTTGCCTGTCTCTCCCTCTCCATTGCTTATGGGAATGGAATCTCTCTTTTCCTCTTCCTACTTTTCTTTAATTTCTCGGCAACTTCTCATGAATTCTTCTCCCGGGTAATTAAATAATACTAAGAGTTATTAATTTTTTTCTTTATTTCTTCAAAGGGCTTTTCTTTAATTTTATTTTATTTTTTATTTTCTTGAAAAGAAAGAAAGAAAAAAAAAAAAAAAGAAGAGAAAAGGGAAATTAATTTAGAGTTGTCCTTCCCTCTACGGAATCAATGAAATTGTCAATGTTTGAGGCTCCAGCTTAACTAAATCCCAACCATCCCACGATACCTCCACCTTCACATTTTATTTATTTTTCATTAATTATTATATCCCACATCTGTCCCCCTTCCAGTGGTTGCATTCGCCGTGCCTCCTCCTCCTCCTCCCATTTTCTCTTATTATTTATTTACGTGTAAACTAAAAATAGTAAAAAGGAAAAATTTATATACCATGTATTAATTAATTAATTAATTATTACTCATATATATCATAAATAATTACCGGCCAGTTGGAGGGGAGGGAGGGACACATCGGTCTTTTCAAATAGGAATTTGTACCAAAAAAATATATATATTTCCCTTGTGATTAAGAACAGTGAGACAAGAATATATAAGGAAATCTTGAAACGGGACAGCCTTTTGAATTTAGCGTATTTGTCATTTATCCTGTGATCCCGACGTCTGTGCCAGTCGTTCTGGAGGCAAGTAGGACCTTTAATTTAATTACCTCCATTAAATATAAATAAATACATCCCCAAAATAAAACAACCATAAATTTGGAGATTTTTTTTTTTATTGTTTATAAAAAGAAAAATATTTTCTAAAATTGAGTCAATAATAATAGAGGAATAATATGAGAACGGTTGTGCAATTTTACTGGTTCTCCTAACTAAATAGTAGTATCACACTCCGTGGAGTATTAATGTGGTCTATTTCTGGTTAGAGAGAGACAGAGAGGGGGGCAAGGCAAAACAAAGAGCATCTTTCTCATCTCCATCTCAGCATTTGTACCAAAAGCATCCTTTCTTGGTTAACAATGGCGTGCACCCTTTAATGAAATATTAAAATTGATACCCTAGCTTACCCTATTATTATTATTAATTACTTTTTCTGCTCAAAAACGAATGTTTCATTTATAAAAAGATTGATTAATGCAATATGTTAATGAATGAAATCAAAAAATTTTTTTTTTATTAAAATACGCAATTGGATAACATGGAATATCTCAATTTCGTGCTTTGGGGTAATTAATTAATATATATATATATATATAAAAATAATTATGGAGAGATAGAGGAAAGATATACCTATATACCTCTACTACTGGCTATCAGATAAAGAGGAAGGAAAGGATGGAGAAGAGCATCTTAGCCAAAAGGAATCCATGAATATATCAGCAAGATTTTAATTACAAATATAAATAGATCTGCTGCTGCAACCAACCCAGATTCTCATATGTATATATGTGTTTATCTTGATGAAACTGAAACGCCATTCTTTTATAAGTAACCCCATGATATACAAATGATGAAGATGATGATGCATGCCTCGATCACATATCCATCCTTTCTTTTCTTGCATGCTTATCAGTACTAACTACTAAATCTCTTCCTTTTGCTAGGAAGAAAAGGTGACATGATGTAACACTTGTTGATCCGTATAGTCTTTTCTTCCTTAATTTATCAGAAAAATAAAAGATCTCAGATCCCATCTACTTCAAATTGGCTTCCGAGAAGCAGGAATTTCTTTTCTTATATAAACCCCAATCCAATTTGCTTCAGTCAAGCAGCTGCACCTTATCCATCCCGTCAAGCCAGCAATTGGGAAGTAAGATTGAAATTTTAAACCTTCACACTTCCATCTAGAAATGGCAACAAATTAATCTTTAGGGACTTACAATTAATCACCCATATAATTTGAGTTATTAAAAAAAAATTTTTTTTTTACCCAAATAATGTAAGCATCGGATATGTTATAATTGAAACTACTATTTACATATATTTTGACATTATTATTTATATATAATTTGAAGTTGGAATTTGAAAATGTATATGGTATCCACCAAGGTGGGGATGTCAAAATAGAGATCTGGACACGGCTTTGCCAGTTGAGGTAAATTCAATTCCGTGAGGTTTTTCGGTTGCGGTGAGAAAGGGGAAAAGCCAAAACCAAAACCAAAACCGAAGTGTGTCCCTTGATTACTAGCACATGGTGGTGAAGGAAGTTGTACTTTGATTGGATTTGAAAAGCGGGTGCATTATATGATGGGTACTTGCGTACTTTCACTCGCCCTTCTCTCCAATCCAATTCATACCACTTCCAAAACGACCAGAACCCCACTGGGAAACTCTTTCTTTTCTTTCCTTCCTCGAATGGACGGGGGTAAGCCTGACATAAGATGACTTCACCCGCAACCGAGCTTGGCTTTTGGTGGTGGGCTCCCCTTTTTACTCTTCTTCGCAATTGACCATTCATGTTCCACGAGCACTAAAACTCTTCAATTTTTTCTCCTTCCCATTTTTTCATTATTACAGTTTCCCATACGTAATGGAACATTATATGGTATTACTAGACAATTCTAGGTTGAACAAATGCATTATATGAGATTTAATTAGTTTTGGTTGATTTCTTACTATCTTATTAACACATAGCATAGGATTGGGACAACTATAAGACAGGAGGAGCACAAGATAAGAAAACGCTCAGAAGTTGATCCAAAAATACGGCCACGGCTATTCCCAGAAACCAAGGAAAGAAGAAGAGAACAATCCTCAGGCTAATCTTTTGCAAATTACTACCAAAGAGTCTTTTTCATCAGAGAAAGAAACAAAAGTAGTATTTTTATTTTTAATTACCTCAAAATTTTTGTTTAGGAGATGGTGTCTTGTTCACGCCAAGTGTTCCGTCCTTATAATATTCCTTCTCTCTCCCAAACTTCCCTCCTTCCTCAAACATCTCCATGACTATAAAAAAGAAGCCTCACTTTCCTCCCCACGTACCCACTTCTCACTAGTCTTCTTCCTTCCTTAACCGGTATCTATTCTTCTTCTCATAATTTTATCTCAAATGAGTTCTTGAGATTTTGTATACCAGTTAGCAAGGCTTCTGTTCTGTTCATCAAGGCTAATCTGTTGGAACTATAATTGAAAAGGGAATCTTTAATAATATATATATATTTATATATATATATATATATATATAGCTTCTTGATATGGAGAAGCTAAACTTTGTTAAGAATGGGGTGCTCAGATTACCTCCTGGATTTCGGTTTCATCCCACTGATGAAGAACTTGTTGTTCAGTACTTGAAGCGCAAGGTCCTGTCTTGCCCTTTGCCTGCTTCAATAATCCCAGAGGTCGATGTTTGCAAGTCTGATCCTTGGGATTTGCCAGGTTGGTACCTTTTTTTTAAATTCTTGATTCTACAGTTGGAGTTAAAGTCTCAAACTTTAACATGATGAAATCGAATTCTTGAATTAGTATGTCACCTATCAGCAGCAATCTCAAATGTGCCTAAAAAGCCCGCTTATTTTTCTGTTTTGGAACTCAAGAAATTTTTGTTTTCTAAGGAAAAAAAAAAAAAAACAGGGATGGAATTTGTTCTGATTTCTGAGAAATGGGAAATGTGTTTAGGTGACTCGGAACAAGAGAGGTACTTCTTCAGCACTAGGGAGGTCAAGTATCCCAATGGTAACAGGTCCAACAGAGCAACGGGTTCCGGCTACTGGAAGGCAACTGGAGTGGACAAACAAATTGCAACATCCAGGAGCCGCCAAGTGGTGGGCATGAAAAAGACTCTTGTTTTCTACAGAGGAAAGCCGCCGAATGGGATCAGAACTGACTGGATCATGCATGAGTACCGCCTTGCTAATGTCGAAGAAACCATAGCCGGCAACACCCTGCAAGTAAAGGACTTGGCCCAGGTCGGATACAATCTATCAATTTCTTATTATGCAGGAATCTTTATTTATTTACTAGAAGAAAGAAAGACCTTCCTTTCTAACTGCTTTCTTCTTTTGGATTTTGTTCAGGATAACTGGGTTCTCTGCCGCATCTTTTTTAAGAAGAGAAATACCAAAAATGATGATCATCAAGAAATGGCAACTCACGGGCAGCAGCAGCTGCCTCATAACTGTAGAAAGTCAGCTGTGAGTCACAAAAAATCTGGGCTTGTTTTCTACGATTTCATGGCCAAAGACAGAACTGAATTAACTCTAGCTCCGGTTTCCTCTTCTTCTGGTTCCAGTGGCATCACAGAGGTCACCAGCAATGAATCAGATGATCATGAAGAAAGTAGTAGTTGCAATAGTTTTAGCACCTTTTCAGTTAGAAGAAAACCGTGACTTTAGTTACTACCCTTATCTGAAATAACCAATTCAGAGCTTCTTTTCCCCTTTTTTTTTTATTTCTTTAGTTTTTGGCACCACAGTTTCATCTCCTTATTAACACCTCCTACAAAGAGACAGAGAAGCGAAACTGGAATGAAAAAGGGAAGGAGGAGAAATCCAGACCGGCACTCAAAAACAGCGTTAAATGTAGTTGGGGAGAGTACAGGAAAGCATCAACAAAAGAGAGTACCGTGTAAAATCAAGATTTCTACATTAAATGATGTCTGCTCTGCTCCTTAGTTATGCATTGAAAGTTAAAGCCTCTCTTGTTCCAGTACATATTACTATCTAATTTCCATGAAATCTCAATACTCAATTTGACCTTCCTGCACTTTTATTTCAATCCAAGGGTGTACAACTAAAGAAAGACGAGCCAAAAAGACAGAATAAACATATGGAAAAAGGGGAAAGGGGAAGCATGTGGAGGCATATATGCTAATTGCAAACTAACTTTGCCAAAAGGGATATCCTTTTTTTGGAAGCACAAGAATAAGAACATAATCTTTGCAAATCAACTTTGCATAAGGTTCTCAATAGTTATCAAGAACCTGCGAAAGGCAAATTTACTATAAAGTATCCGGTTCCCTGATACTCTCATCCAAGTTTATTATTTGAATCTTTGACAAAAACTTAACTAGGTTGCCAATAAAACTAACAAGGAATATAAATTGTCATCTTGGTCACAATGGTCCCAGTATGAAAAACCACAAGCAAGAGAAAAAAATTATTCAAAAGCTTTCTTATGGGAGAAACATAGTTAACTAAAAACTTAGAATTTACAAGACTGGTAGGTGTAAATTGAGAGCCTCCAAGCAATCTTGAAGGAAAACCAGACAGCATTTGAAAATTAGTCCACTAAGCACAACCCATCTTTGGAAGTGTACGTTTCTTTCGAGTCCTCTTTCTAGTTTAATGGAATGTATGATACCTAATTGACCAAAATTTTGTAGAAAAACTGGGTTTGATGGGGCCAAATTCTTCCCAAAAGTCCATTCTGATTCCTTTGATTGTCTTCAGAAGAAGACGAAGTAGACCCCTCTGCCCGCAATTACACAAATATTATTACTACGTTTCTAATATAAAATTTGCTGGAGAACAGGTAGCAAAGTAATCATAAAGATTCTCCCATTACATATATATACATACATGTTCCAACTACTTTCCTGTGTGCTGACCTAATTTAGCAAAAGCCTATGACAAATGTATGTAATCTAAACATTTTAATACCGTCAATTATTCTTCACGCATATATTGTACAATGGACATAATGGAGAAATGATTTGTCAAGCTATTATCTTATGCCCTGCAATACTCCTGGGAAAAATAAAATTAAATTAAAGATCAAAATTAACTTTCATCTCATCCAAAAGTTTTCACCTAATAGTAATAAATAAAGATTAGACTTTGTATACTTACAAAAAGCGACAGCAAGGATTTAAGAATACCAGATTGGAGTTACAACATTTCTTCATGGGTGTGCAGAGTAAATTAAGAAAAAAATGCAGGCTTCCGTGCTCCCGAGGTTAATGATGTAACTAAAATTGAGAGACAGACAGAGATTTTACAAGTGGGCACCAAGTGTTTGTAACTAAAAATGCCAAGTGGGTGAATAGGCGATGAGGGACGGCATATTTTACAATGGGATTAAAAATCTGATTGAATAGATTATAATATTATTTCTCAGGATAACGAAGTTCCAGAACAAAAACAGTAAGGGATGAAGAAATAGTTGGTTTAATTTCTACTTTAAAATACTTAATTTGAGAGGATTTTGAAAAATAAAATTTTGCCGACTGGAGTTTCTTGCAACAGCCGTTCAGAATCATCAAATCATCAATGATCTAATAATCTAGAGGGAAAGGGCTGTCTCGTTGATGTATTGTTGTTGGAGTTGTTCACGTCACCTCTTTCTGTAGCGGTGTGAGTCTGTCTCATTTGACATTTTTGTGACCAAAACCAAAAGACTAGAGCCACAAAACCAAGGAAAGAAGAAGGATCAGACTTACCAACTCGAGCTTTCGTATTTCCAATCACGTGGGTGGGTCATCCCAGTACTCTAAATTTTGAATTGAACGCAGACCAATTAAGTTTTTCGGGAAAAAGAATATATATATATAGTGCCTTGAAAACCCTTTTAAGTGATTTCGGTTCAGAACCACAGACCATGGCCAGGATTGATTGTTCTGTGGCTCAGGGCAAATCAGACGGATTATTGAAAAGCATGAAAATTTGTCCAAGAGTTCTATCTCTCTTTGAGTTGGGCGATCTTGAAATTTGGTAGTATTTTTATCAATTATATATATATATATATATATTTATATTTATATGCAAGGTTGACTAGGTCAAAAATCAATCCCTTCCAAATGGTTTTTAATTTCTTTGACAAAGATGAATATTTTCTGGTTTGCTTAGTATCTCTGCAACAAGGACATCTCCGTTTGTTTTAGCTTGCGCATTGAACAGGTAGGGCTACGGACTTAATAATCCAGTATGAATGCAACAAGGGCAAACATAAATGTGGTAGGCCGCTTCATGTGAATGGAGGATTTGTGTGTTCTGAGTTCTGACCCTCCCCTTGCGGTCCTCTTCCGCCAACTATACCAGCACAGGATTTTTTCTTACTGTCAATCTTGAAACTTTCTTTCATCAGCTCCAAATTTTCAGCTAAGTCTGCCTAATAAAATATAAATACGGAAGAGAAAAAAAAAGGAATAAGAGAAGAAATCCTTTGGAATGAGGTTCAAGAACCAGAAGAAAGATATCACATGAAGGAAAACCAGAGAATCAATAATGGTCAAGAAGACTCGTCTGCTCGAAAGAAGGAATTTAAAGATATTGCTTGTGCTAGAAGATAATAGAGATTTGCCCCAAGTATTGAAGCATCCAACTGCAAAGATAAGCAGCCATGGAATGGCACATGGGAGAAACCAAAGCAACAAACTTCATGGCTGACTATGATGATGGAATGAAGAATCAGTCCATGGACAACCTTATCTTTAGCAGAAAACATCTAAAAACAAAACTACCCATCTCTTAACTTTACACCAAACAATCATCTTAACGCTCAAACAGGGAATTAGCTGCAAGATAAAACACTTCACGTAGATGCTAGGTGACTCCTCCATAGAATACACACACCCATACTGGTAAAAAAAAGCCTCAGAGGAACAACTGAAGGATCAATGTGCTAGAAAGATTACTGGGAAAAAAAATCTTCTTTTGTTGATAGTGATGCAAAATGAAATTTACCACTGAGATATGATGTCATCTACGTCAAGATCAATCTTGTAGGTTTAGAATGGAACTCTGGGCCTTCTGTGGGTTTCCATGTCCACAAACCTTTATGTAGTTGATTTTTCCATATTGGACCACGACATCCAACCATAAGATTCACTATTATCCCATGTATGGTTGTAATTCTGATAGCACTATATATTCCTGCTCAAATTTCAGCAACCATTTAAATCCCATCGATCAACATCACTGGCCTTCTCAGCACGGAACTAAAGATGCTCAGACTTTTATCAACTTGTTTCCATTAAGGAATTGGAAAGAAACCAGAGAAAAAAGACGGATCATGATTTCGGTTCAGGACTTGCTCAAAGTCACAAATTACCATCGTGTAAAGTGATAGGCACAGTGAATAGACCAGAAGAAAAGTCAATAAACCTTAATCACAAACCCCATCAAGAAAACAGCATTAATAAGTTCAATTATATTTCAAAATTCCTAACCTCAATGACAATCCAACAAACATACCTAGCTTTATGCACATGCAAAACAAACTCAGCATATAATGCGCCCAATCATTTCAGTGGATGTTAGAGAATATAAAGGTTACCATGGATGTAATCGAATTCTAACATCTTATTTTCTACAACTGGAAAAAAACAAAAATAGGCAATAAAGAAAGGAAATCTCGCATAGGATCTCACTAAGTCTGTTCACATGTCTTACTCATCTTGTGCCCTCCACAACACTCTCTCCAGATTCAACCAGTGAACTTCTTGAGGGGGGCTCCTCTGAGCAAGCCCTCAGGACAGCTTCATTCTACAAGAAAGATATTTGTTCCACTTCAGACATCCGGAAAGTCAATAAGAAGGAATGAAATACCCAAAAGGCAAAGATATACCCAGAAAGCAAAGGCTTTCAAATACAGAAACACATAGTTTCTATTCAGCAATCACTAGTCTTAACAGTTGAATAGCTCTATAGATATGGATGGAACCAAAATATTTTCTAAACAATTACTTTTCAATCATGAAAATTTAATTTTTGTCCTAAACAATTATCATTGTCAACATAATAAAGATTATTTGCAATTCAAAACAATAATAATGATTAGTAGGTCATCACATAAAAAATATAGTAGGTTACAGTGGGAAGGGAGAAATGTAATAGTGCACATTACTAAAACTAAATCATCATAACCAAATAACATCCATGAGGAAGTGTGTATTTTTAAAGCTATAATGAAAAAGTTCAGAAGACTAGGAAAGGTCTAAATCTAAAGAAGGCTTTTGGTATCTTACCAAATGGGGTTTGTGAATGATTAGAAGGCCAATCTATATGCAGCAGAGAAAGCAGAATACTAAATTACTAAACAATGGATAAATATACATGAACACACTGAATAAGTGTCTACCACTACCAAGTCAATGATGCATGAACTATATCCCGTGGCTCACACCTTAAACTTGACCTCAATAAAGAAATGTGTATCCTAGAAGAAAGTAGATGTCATCTCCTTCCCCTGACACCCAGCTGAAAGGATACAGGGGAAAAATAACTGCAATTCATCTTGCACAAAACATTCTTTGCAAAATAAAATCCCATAATACATTGGAAGAAAAAACAATTGTGAAATAGATGAAAATATTGAAAAAGAAAAAGAGCGATCGCATATTCCAAATCACATTGAAGGATAAGGATTTCTTTTAGGACTATGAAAGAAAAGAATGAGTGACCTAATCTTCTGGATCAATCAGCAAACAAACTTTACAAGTAAATGTAATGACATCAGATTACTTAGAGATCCCTACGAAATTAACTTCAAAGGAATTATCCAAAACACATCAAAGATTCTAAAATAAGAATCCCTAATGAAAGTTCCTCAATTTCTGAAGTAAAAGAAACTTAATGACTAACTATGCTCTTGAAATGTATTCAAACCTTCTTCCTTTCTTATTGATAAGTTCAGTGATATACATTCAAGTTTTTATTTTCTTTCTTATTAATAAGTACAGTAAACAAAAAAATAGGCTCCCTGGCAGGAGTCAGTTGAGACACATTTATATGTTCTTTCTTTTGTATTAATCAGTACACTCAAGGGTTGACACTTACACATTTACCAGAATCTGTTAAGAGAAATCAAATAGTTTAGTATTGCTAGTAAAGGATTCACTCTAGTAACTTTGGAAAAAGAATCTTATTTCATTATCTTTAAAATTAAATGCACGTGTGTGTGAGAGAGAGAAAGGGAGAAAGAGAGTTTGGCCAATCTGCAAAGTTATGTAAATTCATATTTTTTCTCACACATAAGCAAATGAAAATAGTTGATTAGTCAAGAGAATCCTGTAATGTAAAAATTGACAGATAACACCAATTAATTTGTTCAGCTACTTAATTAAAATGTGGTTCTGCTGGTCAGGGAATTGGTAAGATATATGAGCATTCAAGAAGCTAAAGCTTCTGACTTGCACACTCTTTGCTAATAATATAACTAATTTCATGAAGTTAATTTCCTTTCATGGACAATGAATGGGAAGCATAAGTCTAGTAGCCGTAGATCAACGAACCTGCCATAAGACAGAGAAAAATAGTGGCCTCTTGTTGCTCCTGCAATTCAAATGTCCAGTCTAATGGGGTACATTATAGCACCCACAACATAATCAAGGATCATCGCATGATCAAAATAATCAACCAGCACACCATGAACTATCTACAACCAGCAAAAATCACTCACAGTAAATACATTGAGGGTTCTTTTAAAACTAACACGCTGTTCGGTTGTAGACAATACCTATCTGGAGCATCTTAAGTGGTTTCTTTTAATCCAATAATAGGACCCAACTACAAGAGAACAATGCTAACAGCAAATTCATTTCCATAATATGCCTCAAATGCCATTGTTAAAAGTTACAACCTTAAAGAAGAATCAGCTACAGAGGCCATTAGAAACAACTTCGATAAATTTTTAATCTTTTCTGTGATATGACTAAATATTCATAGAAAAATAAATAAATAAGTACCAAAAGTCCTGAATGATTATGCTCATTCATAAACGCATTATATATTATCTCCCCAGTCATCAAATGGCTACCCAATCACGAGAAATTACGAAGACGCAAAGCAACCAAAAACACAAAAGAGAAACAAAATTTGACAAGAAGAAAGAAAGGAAATTGTGGGAGTTGCCTGCCAAACGCGGCGGAGACGCTTCTTGGCGTTGGCTTTGCGAGTGGTCGTGAGCTTTATTCTTTTCCAGACAAGCCCGCCTGAGTCATGCTTCTTCACTATCTGCAGTACTCGAGTCCCCCAAAACGCACCCCATGCCATCTCCGATTCTCCTCTTCCACAGCTCCGCTGATCTCAACGACACTGGGAACTGAGCCTCAGGAATGCGAATTCAATTTCTGCATACACGGCTGCGGCCTAATGGACCTACTGACCAACTTACTGTTCCCAAGTCCAAAGTAATGGGATAGCTTCATGTAGCCCAAGAAGAATGAGGCCCAAAGGCTTTAAACATGGTCGCGTTCTGACTGGAACCAGCGCCTGTATAATAATTAATAATAAATTTGAGTGTGACTAGGAAAGAGTAAATCGTAAGAGCATCTTTGATTGCATTGAATTAGGGAAAAAACTGAAAAAGAAACATTTTCTAAATTAAGTAATTGTTACATTCAATTTTTTTCTTTTTGAGAAAAAAGAAAGACGGTTTAAGATTAAAAATATATATAGGGAGAGAAAAAGGAGCACAAAATAGAAACGAAAATAAAAAATAGAAATAAAAGAAAATCCAATCTCAGTTCAAAAAATCTTATATTGATGATGACAATAATCTCCATGGTTGTACTCTACCGATTAATGATAAATTAAAATTAATTAATATATTTTTATGTACAAATTTTTAATCTGTTAATAAAAAAATTTACATATATATTTTGAAATTAAGATTCTATATATAATATATTTTTAAAAAATAATATATATAAAATTTTTATTTTTATATTAAAAAAGGGTATGAAAAAAATACATTACATGTTCGAGAAAAATTGTGGGACACTTGTCGGCTGCCACATGGGTCGGGCCTGGATCGGTGCTGAATGTGTTCCCCTCGCGCATCCACCACTCTCCAGCCCGACGACATATGTACGCACTGTAGCTGTTGACCGCCTCCTCCTGACCACTTGTCTCAAGACTTTTACCTGCCCAATTCCTCCTCTTTCCCTGATCTGTATCTGTATCTAATATTCCTCTCCATGTATGTTTAATTTGTACAACGTCGACGTTGTTTATCTCAATACAACGAGACAAACAAATATTTCCAAGTTTTTCTATAATTGGCTAGCTATCAAAGTAGAACATATTTAAGAACAAATATCTATTTAATTTTATGGGAGTTTTTTGATATTGCAAGTACAAAGCTGTATATACTATAGAATACAGTGCACATGTCTTATTGAGTGTTTCACTACAGTTTTTAACCATCAAAATTAACAATCATCTATATTTTAAAATAATAATAATCTAAATATCCTAAGGTTTAGTTTATAAAAAATATTTGTAAAAATAATTTTTTAAACAATAATTTATTTTTTTTAACAACTTATCATTAACTTTGATCGTTAAACACTTAAATGAATCACTGCTCCATAGCATTACTCTCTCTCTCTCTATATATATATATATATATATATATATATATATATCGGAATTGCTATAAAAAGTAACTGGCGAAACGCAACAGTCAAAACGACGTCGTTTTGGC
>JAOXNR010053181.1:3437-14766 GCA_028571225.1 Parsonsia alboflavescens
TGTCAATTATGTAAATGTAGGCTGATGATCATAATTGTAAGACAATGTCCAACCAATTATACCTGAAATTATGGAGTTTCCTTGTAGGAGAATGCTAAAGCCATTCACGGTTCTCTTAGAGAGATCCACAAACTAGAGTAGATTGTTGCCACCCAGAGGTGCTTGTCCTCCACTTTTGAAATGAATGTCATGGGTTAAGCAGATTACATACTTGGTGTAAAGATTCATTGAGATATATGTCAAATACATGAGTGGAAGTTGTTAGTATTTGGGCCTGATTGTGGCCCGACACATATAATATGACATCCACATTTGACAAGAAAAGTTCTAATAGGATTCCAATTAATTAATTCCTATCTGTTAGGAATTAGGATTACTAGAAATAATGATTTATATAAATAAATAAATAAATATATATATATATATATATCTTACAACATTTGCGTCTTAGGGGAACGCGAAGAGCAGACAACAGAGATCGCAAGCTCAGAAATTTTTTATTCTTTCTGTAACTTTTGCAGTCACCTTGGACACAGGGACATGGACCATGGAACACATGAACAATTCTAGTAGAAGTCAACAGTTTCATATATAGCTATAGTCCAATCCTGTTGATCCTTCTTCCACATCGAGTTAATTTGGAACTATAGGTTTGTACCGTCTCATTAGGGACATCCTAGTGGGTGTGGAGCGACGAACTTGCAGACCATAGGGCTTAAGTTTGAATCCCACCAACACCCTCCTGCATAAGCGGAATATCGAGGCACTTGAAAACTGACCCGGACACCGCTAAAAAAAACTATAGGTTTGTACCTGAAATTTCAACAGGACTAAACCGTTGGATATGCCCTAAGACCATACGATGCTTTACTTAGTTGGCATAATTTTATAACATGATGCTATTTATATCATTATATAATTTGCTTGAGTATCTACGTCTTACTTAGTAAATTATGAAATGTCCTTAGAATAGTTATTTCTATTCTAAAAACATCCCAAGGCAAGTGTTATTGAGATTAGGATATCAATTACATGCTAAGGCTAGTATGTGCTAGTAGATGATTAGTGTTGTGGATATAATTTATTAAATCATCACATAAGTACACGTAGATTATTGTGCACTAGATTGACCACCCATGGATCGTTATATGACTGTCATTAGTGATTGCATTGTGATAATTATGTTTGATCTTTTGACCTGAGGTCATTAGAGATTCCTGCAAGATACTTTGATATTGTCAAACCTCACTCTTAACTAAGTGGACAATAAAGGCGTGTATTGAGTATGTCCTAATTTATGCGGTGGAATGGTGAATGATACGTTAGGATTTGTCCTTCTTATATAAGAAGAGAGAGGTGTCTAACATTCTTGGTAAAGAGAAACTATGAAATGCATCACCATGCTTGAATAAGTAGATATGAGATATTTATCTTATTTGGTTTAATTAGTCTGCTTGGGGCCGAGAATTGAGAGATTGAAATTTACGAGTATGACACGTTCTGTGACTCGTGTTCAAGTATCCCTTAGTGCATTGATATGAGTATCAATAGTAGAGTCCATAATCCAACCCAAATTATTCTCAACAAGAGTTGCATTAAAATCAAGAACGACATATTGGAATTGATTGAATTGACATAGTCTTTCGACTTACACATTAACTCCTTCGGTCTTTTTAGGTCTTCCTTTCACTCTGGATTGCAATATTGAAGATGACCCAACTCTCCATAGTAATTACATCGATAGCAATCGAATCCATAAAAAATCCTATTAATATACTCCTAAGAGAATTGTAGTAAGTAGTTATCTGTTCCACAGAGATTTGATTTACTGAAGCAAGCTTATAAATAAAAGCTGGAAAAAAAAATTAAAATAATTATTTTAATAAAGAATAGGGGGGGGGGGGGGTTTAAAAATAATTTAATAAATAAAATAGAGATTTATGAAAAACAAATCTATATGTATTCGTATCTAGTCTAGCTATTCAATTGATCATTGACTCAAACAATTAAATATAAACAAACAAGAATAAGATGGTTATAGTAAAATAGGATGTCTGTATTTTACCAATTTTCCCTAACATAGACTAATTATGAGATGCTCAATAAAAATTCCCTCTTGAACAAATCAATTCTAAAAATGCCTGAAAAAGATTTAAAACATTATTTACATTAAGATTTAGGAAAAGCCAACTCAAATTAGCAAACTCCTAATGTTTAAACTTGATCAATTATTCCTTAGGAAATTAATCCTAATTGTTACAGGGTGATGAATCTAAATGATAAATTATTAAGAGTGAAAAAGCTGACAGAAACTACTAAAACATAAACTAATCAACGAATCCGATTGAAAGAGTAGTAGTCGTAATGAGATTAAATCAGAAGTAACTGAATACCAAAAGTGTGGAAAAAGAAAAAAATAAAAACTTTCGCTCTCTAGAAACCCTAATCTCTCACCCACAAAATCCAAACTTCCGCAACAAGAAAGATGGCAGCTGCTACGCCGCCACCCAACCTTGCCCCACCGGCGGCCGCACCTCCATGGAGAAAGGGCTCTTTCTCTTCTCTCTTCAAAGGCCAATCCAGCGTAGGCGAAATCCCAGTCACAATCCCGCTGAAGCTGCCGTACACTTTCAAGGGAGAGCCAACTTTCTTCTTCTCCCAGGAGGAATTTGCTAGCCTCTTTGCTCCATTCAAATTACCATTGATAGGAAAGTTCTCCTACGGGAAACCTACACTCGACAACGTTCGTAAATCGTTCTAGAGGACAGGGCTCAAAGGCGACTGCACAATTGGGTTGATCGATGCTAGACATATTCTGATTTAGGTATCTCAAGACGATGACTACTGTCGCCTGTGGCTGAAAGGAGTATGGATGCTCAATGGCGTTCCAATAAGGGTACTCAAATCCATGTAAAGGAGGAGCTGTCAACCATTCCAGCATGGATCGCCTTCCCAGATTTACCTATACACTTCTTCAAGAAGTAGATTCTTCATTCGTTCGCATCCATAGTTAAGAAACCTCTTAAGATTGATGTTCCGACAACAAACATGTCGAGACCAAGTGTTGAGATTGATCTTATGTGCACATTGCCAAATAGAATGCGGATCAATCAGAAAGATTCTGGATTTTTGCAACCAATGACATATGAACACACGCTGCGTTATTGTGCTCATTGCAAAAAGATTGGCCACTCTCAAGAACTTTGTCATGTTAAAAATCTGACCTTGAAGGTGAAAAAGACCCCAGCAGTTTCAAGAATAGAACATCAAAACCCTACAATTAAGAACATATAGATTCGGAAGATTAAAGATGTTGATACAATGGATCCAATTTTACAGCAAGCCGTGCAACAGAAGAATGCCACAGCCGAGGCAAGGAGAATGGAAGGCAATCAGGTTCAACCAATCAGCTCAATTTTTGGGTACTCAGTTCGTGAAGATAGCACACCAGTTGATGATCAGACAACAAATCAGCCCTCCCTCAGTGAAAATCCACAACCAGGCAACCAGATAACTCCAGCAGCCAAACTTGATCAATCTGGATAGGAACCTACAGGAGAACATGAGACACCAATAGGGGATAAAATGGGACAGTCTCATGATGCTCCAATTGGACAGCAGATTGCAATAGCACAGGAGGAACTGGGTGTTCCAGCAGCAGTTAATGATTCTGCACAAATCAGAGAAGCTCACTCAAGCATATCAAGAGATTCTGCTTCAAGCCAGGATGCGGTTAATCCTATTAGAGGGTACCTGCAGGAGGAAATATCAGACCGTACTGAAGCTCAATCAACAACACCTAATGTGGCTAAGAAGAAAAAGGAAGTTCCCCCTTCAAATGTTGTCACGAGGGAACAATCCTGATGCAGCTCATCCTCTAATCAGTCGATATGAAGAATGTTATAATCTAGAATGTAAGAGGTATAGGAAATTCTTTAGAAAAACTGAAATCTCATGTTTTGCATTATAAGCCACAAATAGTTGTTGTCTTGGAACCGCTGGTGAATTCCTCTAGGGTTGCTTCGTATGCTTCGACTTGATAATTATGTTAGATCTTTTTACTTAAAGTCATCAGAGATTCCTGCATGAAAAATTACATACTTTGATATTGTCAAATTTTACTCTTAACTGAGTGGACAATAAAGGCATGTATCGAATATGTCCTAATTTATGTAGTGGAATGTTGAATGATCAAGATAACATTTGTCCCTCTTATATAACAAAAGAGTGATGTCTAACATTCTTGGTAAAGTGACACTATGAAATGCATGACCATGCTCGAATAAGTAAATATGAAATACTTATCTTTATTCAATTTAATTTGTCTACTCAGGGCAGAGAATTGAGAGATTGAAGTTTACAAGTATGACACGTTTCATAACTCATGTTCAATTATGACATCCAGGACAAAGAGATTAAGACATGTGTTTTTATCACCGACATTCTTGTTGATTGGATTGCAATGATGTGTTCCTAGACACCGCTTATTGTACATGACATTAAATATTGTTTTTGTCAAATACCAATTTTATGAGAACCTATTAGATCACACATTCACAATGTATCGCTGAATGGGTAATATCTCGATTTGGACCTAAACATAATTAGATAAAGTTGATTAGGCTAATTTACGAATAAGAATTAAACCTAACACATAATTAAAAGTTAATTATGTGATTGAATTGTAATTTTCCAGGTTCGTTGACCCTGGACAAATTTTTTAATTCAGTTACTCTCTAATAGGTAGCTCGTTTTGAATTCAGATTAGAATCCAAAACAAGGTTGATTTATCCTAGTAAGAAGTCTTCTGAGGTTTTTCATATTTACACCTCTTTATTCAATTCTTCATTTTATCTAATGGTGTTTGTGTAGAAAGAGGAAAAAGGTCGAGATTTCAGAGAAATAAAAAAAGAGAAAAGCTATATTCATAATTGAATGTGGCAATTCAATCATGTTTATTCCCGTTCACTTTGTTCGTGAGACGTACATTACAAGGAGACCTTTCGTGTGATGAAGTAGAGGCAAAGTTTAGAAATCTTTGCTGGTGACTGCAGAAGAGAGATTCCAACATACATTTTCTGTCTGACATAAAAAATGGTAATGTCATTACCCTCTTAAGGCTCCCTCCAATCGATACTTGGAGGAGATTTGTTTGTGGCCTTCGTTTACAAACTTCTTTTTCCGATAATAAAAATAGGTCAATAATTTCGAACATTAAATCAAAATTTTCAAATCCTATTCTATCTCTAACCCATACAAAATAATTTCATAATGTCAAAACCACAATGAATCATTATTTTGTTTGCTCAAAATCATTATTTAGGCAGGGAAATGGGATAATAAAGTTCATAATATATATACAAATCAAATTAAATAAATTTATTTGAAGAAACAATCAGGGCATTGGGTACATAATTAAACCTACAATGAATACGACAGATAGACAATCAAGCAAATTACAATATTCCTTCAAGCAAATGGCTGTTGGATATTGAGCTCAATGCAAAACAAATTTATCCTTTTTATAACTAAAGATTTAAAGGGAATCATTAGGTGAAGCACTTTGATATTAAAACATTGGCATTTTGAAAGTCCTATTTCCGGCAAAGGGTTCACTGACATCCGCCCATGAATCTCCAATATTTCCAATAATTCTGTATCCTTTGGAAACCAGCTCTGTCCTTTCTTGACTTTGTACCCCTTAAATGTTATTTTCATTTCAGCTTCTGACCTGCAAATAACAAATCGAGTATTATTTTGAATTTTTCTGATCATTCTTATGCCTAGTTAATTATTAATTGGAGTTTTAGGGGTTTTTTTTTTTTTTTAGTTTTAGGTTAAAATTAATTAATTAAGTTTCCGGTCATAGGAAAATATTGAAACATGGAGGAAATCACTTATGAAACTTAGCTCATTATGAGCTCTTCCCGCTCGGTGTAACCGGCATTACGTAGATTTGAAGTCCTAGACTCCCGGTACAGTTTTTCTGGTTGCCCAGTTAGGAACACGACCTTGAAACCGAGTCCAGTCACTTCTTTGTATAAACGAAGTGTAGATTCCATGGGTGGCAAAGCCCCTCTTGATAACCATTCTTCAGCCTTTGTTTCATTGATTGGATACTTCCTGAAAAATAATACTTTTGTTATATCCATTTGGGTATTAAAATGGGTGCCAATGGATACTTCTTGTTCTCCCTAAATCATTCCACCAATATAAGTTTTTAGTTGAAAATGTTTTGTGTACGTATATAATCACCCAAGAAAAACATCGGGACAAGAATAGAAAGGAAGATTAGAGAGAGAGGTTTCATCGACGTCAGATTAGAGATTAGAGAGAGAATCAGCTACATTGTCATGATCAGATCTATATTGACTGCGACACATGTAGTTAGCAACATAGTCTAAGCATTTCTTGGGGGTGGAATACCAATCGAGTTCATTGCCGATATTCACATTAAGTAGCCAACTTGAGCAGTTAACCAGAGATGCCTTGAGAACACGATGCGGATTAGTGTTTGTTATGCAATATTGTGCCTGGGAAGTTGCCACGAAAATAGTAGTAATAACAACAAAGAAGAAAACAGAAAGAATTTTCATGGTTTCAGATAACTCTCAGAAATATGGAAGGAAGTTTTGTTGATGTAATAATGGAATGAAGGTTTTGTTATGAAATGCAGTTGAGGTGTTGCCTGGGATTATATAGTCATCAAGGTCAGAATATTTTATTCTGAGTACTTAAAACCAAATAAGATTTGACTTTATTGGTCAACTTCTTTTCTATTCCCTTTACGTGTTTTATAGCTACGACAAATTCTAAATTATTATATAATTAATTAGACAGTTATTGAATATTTCACGCCATTGGAATTAATACAGCTGTTTACAAGAGACATTCATAGTCAGAAGTTATAGATAAGGAACATATAAATATATATATATATTCTCAGCATGATTTTTTTATTTTATTATAAATTTATTTGGAGTAATTTTTAAATATTCTATAAAAAAAAATTGGAAAAATCACCTATTCATTTGTCGACGTAGACCTTATCATTTATTAGAAAAAATGAATTCAATGTAAACAACCAATATCTTGCAATGAAAGTGGAAATAAATCCAATACTGCTTACAATCCGGATAAGTGAAAATTTGCCAAGCAAGCTAAAATTAAAGAACCATCACCAATAGGGTTGAATATTGAGATATTAACTTTATATAAAAATAAATTAAGGCTGTGATCTTAATTTCATATACAAAATTATCTTTATAATTAAAGTAATTATTTGTGAATGGTATACTTGGGTTTTTCAAAGCCTTACAAAGCAACGAGATATAGCAGATCCTTCAGAGACTTGCTAATTGGTAATACTAGGGAGTAATCTCGCTAACATAGGCAGATCATATGCCTTATTTATATGATAAAGATGCCAGTTGACCTTGTGAATAATCTTCTGAATGCCACTGGGATCATCTAAGTAAATTGAAGCGCATTGAGCTTCCCAAATTTCATGACAAATTAGGGATGGAACTAGTTTCGCTAAAACACCCAAATGATGAGATTTAGTTCCCCAGCAAAAGAAGCAGTCCGCCAGATATTCAGAATGATTTGCCACGCCAAAGCCTTTGCTATAATGAGCCCAAACTGCCATAGCTATGTGACAATCTCCAAAGAGATGAGCAATGGATTCAGCAGCTCTCCCACAATGACAACGAGAAGCAAGAGGGAATCCCAAGCGGGAGCGTATATCATTAGTTGCCAAAAATTGTTTGTTCAGCTTCCATATGAAAATGGACCAAGAGAGAGGAATCTGCTGGTGGAAATAGTGATCCGAGCTGCTACCATCTAAGTCTTCTAATACCTTCAAACTTTACTTCAAAAAGTTTCTGACGTTGATAAATCCAAAGTATCCCTGAATGCAAAAAGTCTGAAACAGTACTTGGTTAGTACTGCTATGAGCATCAACAGTAGAGTCCATAATCCAACCAAAATTATCCTCAACAGCAGTTGCATTAAAATAAGAACAACATATCAGAATTGATTGAATTGACATAGACTTTCGACTTACACAGTAACTCGTTCAATCTTTTTAGGTCCTCCTTTCACTCTGGATCGCAATATTGAAGATGACCCAACTCTCCATAGTAATTGCACCAGTGGCGATCGAATCCCTCAAAAATCCTACTAACATACTTCTAATAGAATTGTAGTAAGTAGGTATCATTTCCACATAGGTTTGACTTACCAAAACAAGCTTATAAATGAAACCTGAAAAAATATTTAAAATTATTGCTTTAATAAAGAATAAAAGGGGAGGTTTGAAAATAAGATTAAAAACAATTTAAAAAATGAAAGAGAGATATATAGAGAAAATAAAAATGAAAAACCCTAATCGTATTCATATATGTTCCGACTATTCAATTGATGATTGACTCAAACAATTAAATATAAACAAATAAGGATAAGAAGGCTATAGTAAAATAGAATGTCTACATTTACCAATTTTCCCAAACTTAGACTAATTATCTCAATTACGAGATGCTCAATCAAAAGCCCCTAACTAATAGGTAACCTGTAGGAATGCCCGAAAAGATTTAAAATATTAGTTGCATTAAGATCTAAGAAAACCCAATTTAAATCAACAAACTTCCGCCTATAAATGCTTAAATATTCCTTCGGAAAATATTCCTACTTGTTACCAGGTGATGAATCTAAATGATAACCTATTTAGACTCAAACACTAATAGAATACTTCTAAAACATAAACTAATCAATGAATCCGACCGATAGAGTTGTAGTTGTAAAGATGTTAAATCAGAAAAAATTGAATACCCAAATTTTGGATAAAAACACAATAAAGAACAATAGTTTCACAATCCTCTGGCTGGGACATCAAGTAGACGACTAGATGTAAGAGCTTACCTGCGCATGGTAATTAAAAACCCCTATCCAGAAGAGAGGGCTTAATGAAAACTAAGAATAGAGATGATGAACATTGAAAACCCTATTGGTTTATATAAAGGACTAAATAATTAAAAGTTCTCTTGCTTCCAAGTTTATATCTCTAAGAATAGCTTCTTGTATGATCTTCTTGAGTTCTTTGACTTAAATCTTGATTCCCTCGAAATATTTTTGTGGATTCTGTCAAATTTTGAAGATTTAGGATAGTCAAATCCTAGTCTATCTTTTTAGTCAAAGTTTTACTTTTCCGCACGTCTTCTCTGTCAAGGACTCTAATTTCTCAAGTACCGCTCTCGACTGAGGTTTCAGCAATTTTCCCCCTTTTAAAGCAATTTCAGACTCAATCTTTCATTCTTTCAAGATTCTACAAAATCAGCCCAAATATATCCCAAAACAGTATAAATCGATCAAAAGATATATCAAATATACATGAAATATAGAAAGATTTAGTGTTTTATCAGGCATTCGACATTGATAAGATCTCTCTGTCGAGACGTTTATCTTGCCATGCGATGGTCAATTTTGTTTGACCTCCCTCTATCAGATCTCTCTAAAGCTCATTCTCGACCTTTTCCGGAGTGATCTTCATTCCCTGTCATGTGATAGTTCTCCTTCAAAACAGTTTTCACTCATTCAGGAGTACTGTGTTTTCCCCTGCAAGCATTGACTGCACGAATGATATGAAGGACTTGGGTAATAATGAAGCCAACAAGAGTGATGCCTTCTCTTCCTCTTTGATCTCCTACCTTCCATTCTCAAGTCGAGACACTAATTCATAAATTTATTAGTGGTTTCAATGACGTTACCACCCTCCTCCACCAAGCGAATGAAGATCCATATTCACATTCAAATGGTCAGTCAAAGTCTTCGAAATATGATTCTTCTTCAAAGAATCCCGTATGTTCTGTGATGATGTCTCCTTTATCACTTTCACCTTTCCCTATGGGGAGCCTATAACATTCTAATTGTTCTAACAACTTTCTTTTGAATTTTATCCCATTCTGAATCTTTAATCTCTAAAGTATTTTCTTCCCATGATAGTGAAATATCAAAACCCAATTGCACTAAAGAATCAAGGATTGTGTGTTGCCACATTGTGAAATCAATATTTCCATCAAATGGTGGAACACAAGGATTCTTTATATCGAAATCCATGTACATTGATAATAGACTGGTGAAAAACTTGCTGTTGTTGACTTCTGTCCTTTGGATCTTCGACCTCACTTTAGGTCTTCCAACACCTTTATTATTGACAATTGGACCAAACCTCCTACCTCTTCCGCGCCTCCCTTGACTACTTCAAAGGAATCTTACTGTTGTTGACTGCCGAACTTTAGATCTTTGACCTCACTTTTGGACTGTCGACCTCTTGACCGCCGTCCTTGGATTCTTTGTCGAGACTCAACAACTGACCTCTTTTGCTCCTTCCATAACTCAAGCTCTTCGCAAGGGTAGAACCTTGGACTTTGACATGACTTGTTAGGCATAAGAGCCACTAACCAACCCACAAGAATAACAAAGAAAGTAAAAATAGAAAAAAAAAAAAAAAAAAGGGACATAGAATATTTATATTCGTTTGATCTTTAACTAGACCTACTCCACAACAATTCAATAGAGGAGGGAAAGACCTTCTAGCAATTTTTTAACGGAAAAATTTCAAACAATTCTTAAAGTTTTAAATCTGGTTTCCGTCCCCCTCCCCCTCCCATTTTTTGATACACAGTTTTATATATTTAAAAGCTTTTGTGACCCTTTATGACAGTAGGGTCAATTTGCCTCGATCCTTTTAAAGCTTTGACTCTGGGGCCGAGCTAAGCCCAATAGACAACCCAATTTTACTTATCCATTTGGGATATCAACGGTCAGATCATGTTCCAATCTAGAAAAGATCAAATACTTTCGGTTTCTGCCGTGTAGTTTTCGTTTAATCGAAGATTTGTTGTTACTTTTAATTTATTGTTTAAGTAACTATAGTTATTTTGTCAAAATTAAATTAATATATATTTTTTAAAATGTCTTGTTTTATGATTCTAACGAAACTAACTAGGAAAAAAAGAGACATAAGAGTAATTTGTTAAAAAAAATCAATAAGATATCTAATAAATTAAATAATAATGACTTTTACTTTTTGGATTTTTTTTTTTAATCAAGACCACCATGGAAATGAGTAATTTAGTTTAATTTATAATTAGTGATGGAGAAAGCACATGTGTTTTGATAATTATTTAAATATAATTATAGTGTTCTTTGTCTTTACTGTTGGGTCCTCATCCGAGAAAACCGTGGAAAATGATTAGAAACGATAACTCTCAAAATGCCAATATCGTGAAATGGTCATACATATGTACTACGACATTAGCAGCAATGTTTT
>JAOXNR010053182.1:0-14761 GCA_028571225.1 Parsonsia alboflavescens
GGAATTGCTATAAAATGCAATTGGAGCGCAACAGCCAAAACGACGTCGTTTTGGCTGTTGCGCTCCGCCAGTTGCGTTTTATAGCAATCATGTATATATATATATATATTTATATTTACATATATGTTCGGTGGAGCAGTTATTTCCTGAAAAATCCTCTAAACGAACGTTTATCACAAGATCCACGATAGAATCAGAGTTTATAGCTTTTGATAAAGTAGAAAAGGAAGCTAAATGGTAACCGAAGTTTTTGAAAATATTCCATGTTGACCAAAGTCAATTCCATTTGTATCCATTGTGAACGCTAATTTGTAATTGAAAGTGCACAGAAAAATATATAAATTTTGAAGTCTAGACATATTTATCTTAGACATAATTCCATCAAATACTTGCTCTCTAAAGAAGTGCTTTCAACCGTATTAAGTCAAAGGAAAGCATTGTGGATCCACTTAGTTTAACTAGAGATCTTTCGCAGAATTCATCTAGGGGGATGAATTATGTCATATTGCACTGCCCAGTTGACTAGAGATCCCAAGATCTAGGTTTAAAGTTACAACTATATCATATTGCATTGCTCAATTATCTTTACAATGAAATCAGTGTTGGTTGACAATGGGAGTGGGATTAAAGCCTGTGAGAGAATAAGTTTATATAAAGGAAAACCCAACCTAATTGACTAAAGATCCAAGATTTATGTTCAATGGGACAACCAAATTATAAGAACACAATGTGGTTGTTGTGGGGGATACATTCCTACACTAAACATGTTAAAAGGGATAAGAATAGCAATGTTTTCTTTCATGATTCTTAAGTGAATTACCTATGTGAGAAAGAAGTGGGGTCGCTTCAAAGGAGAATTGTTGAGGGCTCAATTTTTTAGAAACTCTTGTGGAACCAAGTTGATGTTCATGGGCAAAACGAACAGAATCATGAGAACTAAACCAGAGAAAATGATTCCTGTGTGAAATATGTGTTACATTTACTTAAGACAGTAGGACAGTTCAAAGATATCATGTCTACTGAATAGCACATGATAATGAATCTTGTGCTAACTTCTTCATCGTGTCCGTTGTATCCTGATGTTCATTTCAACCTCAAGCACATGTATCAGAGGGAGGCGAATCTGTTTTAAGGAGATTGTGCTTAGCACAAGCCTTGAATAATTATTTTTGTCCTTTTATTTTAATTATCTTTCATTTATCTTTTATTACTTCCCCTATTGAATACATATTTCTTATATTATTTTTAATAGATAGATTGTCAGAAATAATTGGATGTTGAAATACTTAGACAACTCAACAAATGCATATGCTTATTCTTCACACCAAAGTCCGAATACTTCAAATTTTCTCATCTCAAACTTCTTCTCTCATCGGCAAACCTTTTCTCTCTGCTTCTTTCTCACCGGTGAAGGCATCCTTCTTCATGGCTTGAAATTTTTAAGTCTGCAACTCCTTGAATTTTTCTTTTTCGATCATCAACAAAATATATGATTTTTTAACCTATGCCTTGGGTTTATTATTTGAAAGTTTGGTTCTTTCTTTTGCAAAAGTTGTTCTTTACTTTGGTATCATAATTTTGAAACGAAATATCAAAAATTCATTCAAAAGAACTCATTTGAAAGTTTGGTTCTTTCTTTCTTTTGCAAAAGGTTTTTTTTTTTTTTTAACAAATGAGTTTTGTTTTCTCTCCAAAACTTGGATATTTCAATCTTGTTACTATGTAAAATGAACTCTAGGATGTGAAAAACGACACTTCTATCTGTAAAGGATAAATTTGAGTTGAGGCATGATTTTTCCAATTCTCCATTTGAGTTTCCTTTGTTTTTTTTTTTTTAATAGATTGAGTTGTTAAAATTAGATGATTGTTTATATCGTATCTGGGTCGTTCTTATGTAACTTGGGACGTTTCGTTTACACATGCATGGGTTATTCATAGAAACTTGTTGATTATGGGTTGTTTGGGTTATTTATAACATACGAGTTGTTTGCGGATTGTTTATATCATATCTCTGTAATGTATATGCATTGGGTGTGGGTTGCTAGGTTGTTTATCAGTTGTTCTTATAACTTATACCATATGTGCATACTTCATATGAGGTGTGTTTGTTATGGGCTGTGCATGTCATATCTCTATAATTTATATGCATTGGATTGTGAGTGGGATGTTTAGGTTGTTTATACAATTTCCACTATTTTATATGAGGTGGGTTGTTCATGGGTTGTTTATACAATTTTCACCATTTTATATGAGGTGGGTTGTTTATGGGTTGTCTAATTTGTTTAACTATATCTGTTTATTTTATATGAGATGAACTGTTTATGGATTGTCCAAGTTGTTTATACCATATCTGATTAGTTCTAATACGTCCGTTTTATTTTCTTACGGTGGAATCATCTTCTAAGATGGATAGATTTTTTGTCCACGGCATGAAACAATGGGATGTCAACACTTCTATCAATATTGATCACCTAACAAGGATAAAGTTAGGAGATCAAATTCAAAATGTCTTGAAACGAGTGTACCTAATGAACGATCTAGTGTGTATAAATACTCGAAAAATCTGAAGATCAAAGGTTGCAAAGAGAATGTGCTCTTAAAATACATTCTTATGGATAAAAAGTTTTATTGTAATATGAATATTTTTTAATTTTGGGAATATGTTAATGTATATGTAGTAGTTAGATTCGAGAGGAAAAACTGAAAATCATGAAAACCGTTCTCTATTGTACAGACTGTATTGAACCGGTTCTAGTTAATGTATATTTTTTAATTCTCGAATCAAATCGGTCAGGACATTAACTGTATATGTTAATGTATATTTTTTAATTCTAGAGCCTTCATTTCTTCCATCACTACCAAATTACATCTGTGGTCATTTAAAGCCTCATGAATATTTGCGAGGATGTGTACCTCATCAAGTCTGGAAATACATGCTTTGTAATCTTGTGAGAGCATACAGTAAGCTACATATGAGACAACGGATACCTTGAACTTTATTTTAAAGTCCTTGTGCCTTTTTGAGAGCCATGGGTAGATTAAGATCAGAAACTTGCCTAATAATATCTTGTGTGTGAACCTCATTTAAGGGAATTGTCTACAACTCCAATTCATGGTTTTGCCCAGGTGCTAGTGATCTGCTATTGTCACTTAGCTCTCAACTTTTATCAATATCCTACCAATGTGATTCTTAAAAGATAAAGTTTTAGGGTTCATGTTCATCAAAACACACCAATAAAGTTGTAGGACTCATCATAAGATTCAAGGCTAATTAGATTGACCTTTATTGGAAATCAACAACAACCAATCCCTTGATTTGGTAGACTAATCAATACCTTTACCCGAAGTGATTGATTTCCTTAAGTGTATTCACCTAAGAACCCTAAGAAGAGCTCATATGAACACACAAAAAGATTAAGTTTGATATATGAATTTGATGCACTCAAAGTGTAAAGTTGTTTGTAGAAACATTGGTTGAATTACAAAGATAACGACTATATATAGTCCTAAAGCCCTAAATTAACCTATTAATTTATGGATAGGGTTTAAAGACATGATTCCTTTAATACAACCAAAATAACAAGAGGAAAGCATGAAAAGCTCAAAAATGACTTAAAAGTGCTACTGTGTCTGATTTTGTCCGGCACCGGTCGCAACACTGATTAGAGGAATGGACACAACCAGTTTTTCAATTGTAGATTGTGGTTCTAGCCAGCACCGATTGCCAGTCATGATAGAGATCAAAGAACACACTTGACATGGAGGATTCATGGAAGATCTCATATGAAGAACTAGTGACTTTCCTAGAAGATGATCTTGACGTTAGTGAGATGTTCTTGTACAAGGAAATGGTGATCCAACTCCTAAGATACCTAATAGACCAATCATAAGATCAAGGGCTACTAAGTTAAAGCAAGCATTGATCACCTTTGTGCAAAGAAGAGCACAGTTGCTAGATTTTCCATCTATCTTTGAGGGACTATCATTTGCTAATGATGAACTACCAAGGAAGCATTTAAATTGTTTGATGATTCAAGGACTTGAATAAGGGTGTTCAAGAAGATCCTAAAGTCAATTGGGAAGCTTTGGACGGAAGCACAAAAGAAGAGGATGAAACAAGAAATGGAATGAAAGTGTTTGATTTAAGTTGGAGCACCAACCGGAGCATGGAACTAGAGCCGGTCAGACAGGGGAATGGCACCAATCAGGACAAGATCAACCAGTTCCAACTGAAGAAGCCTGTAAAAAAGTTCTAGGGCTAACCGGTGCCAGTCGCCTAGCTAGTTTGGTCCCTAAACTTATCAAATCTGACTTGAATGCGTCCTTGACTTGTTTCCCTTGTTTTGACTTGTTTTTAATTGACTTTTAAAATTCGAATTAAAGGTTAAGAAGGTCCTTTGACCAATGTTAGACTCCAATTAAGGCTTCTTGTTATTTGGACTATAAATAGTTCCATATTTGCATTTGAAAGATAACTTATTCTACAAACAACTTTTATATCAATTGAGAAAATCCTTTTGGATTAAACTCATCTTTTCTTGAGTGTTCTTTTAAAAACTCTTCTAGGGTTCTTAGTCTAACTTTTGATTTTTTCAATACTTGGCTAGGGTAATTGAATTGAATTGATGAAATTCAAACTAATTAAACATATTGGAAGACAATCATGGTCAATTGGTATCTAGATTGAACCTCTTAATAAAGTCTTGGGTGGATCTCAAATGAGTGTGTCTTTGATTGACTTGCATAAAGAATCCATTTCAATTTTAAGATCACATTGGGTCAGGTCTCTTTCCACCCCTCTTGGCCTGTTCTTTCCAACTTTCTTTCGTGCTTTGATTTGGCCTCAAGTTGTAAATCTTTTGGACATGTTTTTGGCAACTTTGAACAAGTATTCAAGTCCTCTAAAATGTCATATAAGTCTTCAATCTTGAATACAATACAAAGCTCTTCAACTTCAAGCTTAACTTCTCTAATCTTGGAATCAACTTCAAGTTGTTCATGTTTGATCTGCATCAATGCCATATTTGCCTTCTTAATCCTTGAATCCACGTTCTCGTATTTGAAGTACAAGTCTTTATAAATGAACTTCGTAGTATAGGGCTTGTATTCCTTTAAGTCATCATTTGCAAGGCTATCACTTGAAGACAAACGAGAACTCTCATACTTGAAATATAAGACCTTATAAGCTTTCTTTCTTCCATGAGTATCAGCGTTAAAATATTCTCCCTTTGATATCATCCAAGTTGATCCAATCAAAGCTTGCTTAGCTCCTTGATATCTATAATTCCGCCTCAATTCAAAAGGAGTCATTCTCGAATCTTTAAATCCTACAATGAGAAAAGAATTGCTATTAATATTGATTGAAACATCAAGATAATACTTACCAAATAACCCAAAGCTCTCAAAGGCTTGAACAAAGTTATCCTTCATGGATGTTACAACTTGATAATGCCTTACCATCCCCTCCTTTAAAGGTGGTAGTCTCTCCTGATTGATATGTATTCCTTCTCCACTACAAGAAACTCATTAGAAGAGACAACATAGACAAGGAATACTATCCAATTAAAGCAACAAAGAAACAAAATTCTATCATTCAAAGCATAAGCCATAATTCCTTATGGTTGGTGTCCCATAAAGCATGGCGTAAAAGTTCTTTAAACCTTGAATTCAAATATAACAAGCAAAAGAAATACTCCCTTAGCATAGCATATATATGCTCTCTATAAAAAACTTCAAACATATGTGTAAAATAAATAAGAAGACAACCTCTACATATGCTAGAACTCATTAAATCATCTAGATGGACAACATTATGCTCTTCTAAAAGCAACAAGTCTCTATTGATGGCACAAAACATAAACCATAGAATCATGTAATACCACCAAACTGGCGAAATAAAGATTAAGCACATATCAAATACATTGATTTCATTAATATGAAATTCCTCAACCTCATCAAAGAACAATTTCTTATCATAAAACATCCCTTCAAAAGATTTCAACAAACACTCTCCAATCACATGGGTGTGTTTTTCATATGTTGTCCTAAAGCATGCCTTCTAAACAAGATATTCAAGAATCTAGGACTTTCATAACTCTCAAAAACAACATCATGATTCTCAAGATTCAACAACTTAAAGAATTCATCAAACTTGGAACAATCAAGAACACATAAAGTACCTCTTCTAAGCATGTCATCGTGGGATTCATAAGCTTTGAATATAATAATCATAAGAAAAAATAAAATCCATACATTCATGTTGTTATATAAATGATGAAGCTTCACATCTTCAACTTAGGTAAACTTCTCAGCATGACATTGATATGCTTTATAACAAAAGTTCAACAAATATGTACCAACAATTGTAGATTTCCTTTCCTTGTGTAGTCCTACAACATGATTTTTAAATAAGATTTTTAAAGACTCCGGACTGCCATAACTCTCAAAAACAATATCACGTCTCTCAAGAATCAACAAGTAAAAAAATTCTTCATGCATAGAATACTCACGAGTACATAAGATTCCTATTCTAGGCATATTGTCATGTAAATCATAAGCTTCTAGTTTAAGAATCATAAGAAGATAAGCAATCCATACACTCATGTTGCTCTCATAATCAAGAAGTGACACATCTTCCCTTAATGTAAATTCACAACGTGATATGATTCTTCACCAAAAACCTCCAACAAGTAATGATCCTCAGCAAGCATAATCTTTCTCTTCACATTCATAATGAAGTATCTTTCAAACAAGATAAATAAGTACCTTTAATTAATAATAAGTATGCATATTAGACCACAAAGATAAAGATACAAGTTGTCATCAAGAACCATAACATCAATGATCCGTCGTACCCTATCATCCAAGAAAAACTTTGAAATTTCATTCATGTGTAACTTAAAGATATATTTTAACAAGAAATTCAAGTAATTCAATTCATAAGAATATATCTCCAAGTCCTTTCCATCAAAATAAATGGACAACCAATCATTTATAGAATTCTTAGGCATAAACAAAGCACATTCTCCAATCAAAGAATCAATATGCTTATAGAATTCAACATAATTAACTTGTTTACCAACATTAAGCACATAGTCACAAGAATACTCTTTCACACATGACTCCCTAACAAGCTTAAGATCTAGCATGTCATTCAAAAAGCTCTTACAAATATACAGGTCACTTAAACTAGTCAAGAAATATTCATGCTTAAAAGATTTAAGAAAAGCACCTTGTTCACATATACCATAAGCATTTTCAAAACCACATTGGTTTACATTCGACTCTTTTACAAACTGAAAATCCATGAAAGCTTTAACAAGACTTATAGAAGTATAAGACTCACTTTCTCTAAACAAGGAATCATTATGCTCAAGAAATTCAACAATAGGATCTTGCTTACAAACATCATGAGCATTTCCAAAGTCATACTTAGCCAAAGAAAATATATTTTTATGCTCAAAGTTCAACAATTCATCACCAAATGTAGAGATAAGAGTGTAGCACTTTAACACAGCACTCATCACCTTGTTGTTTTGGCCTTCCTTCAGCTTGATTAGACCTTCAAAGTCTTGCAACCTAGACAAGGAAATACTAGGAAAAGAACGGTCAATGTTAGAAGTAGGAATGAAAATCTCTTCGTTCCTCACTAAAGCACTCCTAAGAACCATGCAACACCCTTTTTCAAGTCTCTTCTCTGCTAACCTTTGCAATTATTTCTTGGATGAAACGAAGAGACTGCTTCCCAATAATTCTTCCTCTTGCCTCATCTAACTCCATATTTAGGCCTCGTAGAAAATCAAACACTCGATATTTTTCGAATACTTTCCTATTGAGTGCCATAACTCATTCAAGGAATTATAATACTTAGTGATCGATTTGTTACCTTATTGGGTGTTGCTTATTTTGGACCAAATTTTGAAACATTGAGATGTATTCTTTAGATTAGAGTACATCTCTTGGATTGCCTCCCATTTCTCCTTTGTCGTGCTGACAAACATATATGTCCTTCCAATACTTGGCTCCATTGAATTGATCAACCAAGCCATTACAATTGAGTTATTGGATTTCCATGTCTTGTATCTTGGATTGATTTCTTTTGGTGCCTTCATCTCTCCTTTAAGATAATCAATTTTTCCTTTTCCTCAGATTGCCGAAAGATCAATGATTTGATTTGGGTTTTTTTTCTCCCAATTATGTACAACTCTTTTGTTAAAACATGAGTTTGAAGACTTAAACCTTTCAAGTCATTTTAAACTCAAGAATCATCAACACAAAGAAGACTTGGAACAACAATAGAACTAATTACCTAACCTACCTAACTACTTCTTCAATCTTGTAAAGTCTTGAACTCTTGGAAGACTTCCTTATTAAGCATAGTAATTAAATTGCTGAAAAATACTTTGAAGTATTCAAAATAACCTACTAAAGATCAACTTTGAATCTCATTCTTCCTACTTTGTTATTATTAAAATAAAGTTAATTAAAAGACTATTAAGCCTTTCATTGGATTAAAGTTTTATCACTACTGTAACAATAATACTCTTGACTTGTCTCCTTCATGGTACAAAAGTTTGACAACATTGTATGTAATGTATATGCCTATACACTTCCATATATGAACATCATTATATATCCATTTGCCAACTTGGCAATAAATCAGAATTTACCAATTTGACAATCCACGTCACAAAGTCAATATAAATACAACTTTAGAATAGGTTTCAAGTTGCTCTTTATCCTCTCTCTCTCTCTCTCTAACCTTTGCCCGCTCTCTCTTCTCTCGAATCTAACTTAGGCTTCAGAGGAGGAATAAGGAGCTTTCCCCTTGTTCCATTCTCTTTGTGTTGCAAAGGTTCTAGTGCCGTTGAAGTTGGAGATCAGAGGCGAAGCCGCAATATCATAAATGGCATCCACCGTGTACAGGCTTGGTTTCTGATTATTTTATTTGTTTACTTTTGTTGTGAAGAGAACTAATTGAAGTTTTCATATCTTGTTGAAGTGTGATTGGTTTGGATAAATTCCTCTGTGAAGATTGAGTTGATATTGAAATTAAATCTTCAATCTCTCTAAAGATTTGATTTTTTCTCTCATTTCATTAACTTATACTATGATTTTTCTGTTGATTATAGTTGCGAACTGATTTTCATTCCCATTCGAATTAAGCTTTGAAGATTGAAAGTTGAATTCTAGATCTGGAATTTTCTGTTTCGGTGAATGATTTTGTTGCTGATATCTGAGATTTTCATATTATTCCAAAAGTTATTCCTAAAAGTCCATCTAGAATCAATTTGAAATATGTTAGAAAGGATCCAATGAAAGCAAAGGAGGACAAAGAGACTATTCTGCAAAATTCTCCTAAATCAGTCAAGCATGTTGATAAAGGAAAAGAAAAAGGAAGCAATCTACAACATTCCACAACTACAGAACCTGAATAGCGTGATGAAATACAAGATATCAGAAAGAAAATAGAAATGGTACTTCCTCAGTTTAAAACAAACGAAACGTGATGAATAAAATTCAAGCAAATCCTCTAATTGAAGAGTATAGAAAGTTCAAAGTACCTCTGGATTTCAAATTGCCTAATCTTGAAGATTATGATGGATCTATGGATCCTGGAAAACATCGGACTCGATATAATTCAAAGATGGCCTTCTATGGAGCAGATGATTTGATTCTATGTAATACATTAGCTGGAAGAGTTCCTGATTATTTAGGAAAATTACCTGGAGGATCAATATCATCATTTAAATTGTTGGGTGAAATGTTTTTGAGGGAGTTTCAAGGAGTGCCATTCATGAAAAGCCAAGTTGTTATCTCAGGATTCTTAGACAGTTCAATGATAAACTTTGGGGGATTATCTGAACAGATTCAATAATGAAGCACTAAATGTTGAAGATTGTTTTGAATAGACATATGTGGAAGCTTTTTGTCATCGACTTTGTCCAGGACACATTTCCACAAAAATTGAATTGTTGAATCCAAAAACAACTAATGAGTTGTTAACAAAAGTTTGCAAATGGATCAAAGCTGAGGATCTTTTCATATTAAAGAAAAACTTAAGGCAGATGGAGAAGGATGATTTCTAGAAGTCAAAACAAAAAGGGATGAAGAAGCCAAGGACAATGGGATATCAAACATCTGGAATTTCAGTTTAAAAGCCTGAATCTGATTATTCAACATGTAAATCTTTTGTTCCAACGAATAATAGTGATAGATATTTTGATAAAAATTCTTATTACAATGAGTTCACAAAACCATATCAACATCCGGAAGTCTTTGTACTAAAAACTTGATGTTCAAAAACATTTTGATGGGAATAACAACCAAAGAAAGAATAATGGAGAAAACAATAAAAATTTTGCAGGAAGACCTCCAAGACAGAATCAGCATTGCACACCATTGAATGCTCCTCGAACTTTCATATTACAAAGAGTGGAGAACCAAGACATTTTGAGACCTCCAAAGCCAATGCAAGGTCCTTCAGATAAGGGATTTCAAGATTGATATTGTTAATATCATAAGGATGTTCGACATCATACTGATGAATGTTTTGCTTTGAAAATGGAAATTGAAGTAGCCATGCAGAATGGACATCTTAGAGAATATGTACAAATGGTTCAAGGAGGTCAAACAAACCAATTGTATCCTCAAAGACATGTTGTAGCTCCAACGTGATTCCGATGATTTTCAGAATTTACTCTCAACATGAAGTGCATCCTAAAAAAAAGTAAAAACTGGAGCCTTGCAAAGTCATTAAGGATGATGTACCGTTAGCGATTTCTCTTAATATTGTTGGATATATATTTAAGAGAATATTGGTAGACACAGGAAGTTCTGCTAATCTCTTGTACTGTGATGCTTATCAAAAGATTGATCTCCCATATTCAAAAATTGTGACTTAAAGGATTCCTGTAATTAGTTTTTCTGGAGAAATGATTTATTCACTCAGAACAGTGAAATTGGCAATACAATGACGACAAAAGGATGATCTTCTACATTCAAAAGCAGAGTTTTTGGTGGTTGATGTGCAGTCATCTTACAATGTCACATGGGGAAGACCAAGTCTTAATTTGATGAAGGCACAATTGGTTATTCCTACGTTAAAGGATAAAATCATTATTCTAGGTGATATTCAATCTGCTCACATGTGTTATCATATTGCTATTGCTAAAGCATCAGAACTTTCTAAAGAAAAGGAAGTAACAGAAGATCCAACGAATGATGAACACATAGAAGTTGCAACTAAATTGGAGGAATTTCAAATAAATGGAAAATTTTTTGAAAAGAAAGATTTCTATAGATAAACATTTACCTATTAAAATCAAGCATGGGCTGACTATTTATTGGAAAAACATCAAGAGTTTTGCATGGTCAACAAGAGATCTCGCAGTAATACCAAGAAGTTTCATTGAACATAGCTTGGGTATTCCTGACTCTTATATCCTAATTATTCAAAAGAAAAGACCAGTCTCTCCAGAGAAACAGGAGGCAATAAAGAATGAAGTTGCAGATCTATTAAGTGCAGGGATCATAAGAAGGGTGCAATTTCCATCATGCGTATGTAATTCGATTGTTTTGCATAAACTTGATGGATGATGGAGAATGTGCATAGACTTCAATTTGTAATTTGGAAGTGGTGGCTAGGGAAGAATGGATGAAAAAAGTTACAGCAATACATCCTAGTACAAAAGGAAGAATGTAACGACAATACATAGTTTACAAAGAAAAACACTTACTGTTTTCTGAGACTCAAATTTTTTCTTTATCTCAAACAAAAACCTTTGCAGAGAATACATCTTTTTTGACAAAGTAAAGAACACACTGATTTTCTGGATTTTTGACAAAGGAAACTATCTTAGTTGCAGAAATTACTCTAACCATAGCTGTAAAAAATTTCACTGTCCAGATCTTTACTTAATAAAGAAGATAGAGTCTTTTCAATCTCAACCGTTGATCATTGACAAACATATCTCGGTGTAATAATGATATACCTCGGTAAATGGAGATCATGTGATGCATATCTTTTATTAAAATATTTAATTTTAAGTTAGGAGGAAGAGGGAGCTTTCATCCTCATTCTTTTCTTTTTGTGTTGTAGAGGAACCGCAGCCAGTGAAATTGGAGATCAGAGGTGAAGCCGCGACATCAATATGCAATTTCAGATAGACTATGGAGTCCAAAAATTAAGTGATGGGGCTCAAAATATGAATACCAGGTCACCCCAAAATCGTGATGACGTCAATTCACTGCAACCTAAGAAGAAAGAAAAAATTAGTCATCGAAGGTGGGCTGTGCCCGGGGAAGAGCTCTGATGCCTAACTCAGTATTTCGAGAGTAATTAGGCGTAATCAGTTCTTAAAGAAACTATCTCTTGTGTGGCCTGTCCGACCTGTCCCTAGACTATGTCGGATTTGATTATTTAAAAGAGAGATCAGTTACCTCCTTAATCTAGGCTTTGCTATTACTTGACAGTAGGTAGTTAGGATAGTTGTGGGATCGTGGAATCCCATCAACTACTCCTAAAATCATGGAGTTTCCCTGGGTTGAGTTATCTTGCCATTCACATCTTTGTCGAGAGCCACGAGCTCACTGACCGACCTTTGGACCAGCTTCACAACCTGCCCATGGATATCGAGGGTCTCGACTATCTCTTCTGGGAGGTCGATCCAAGTGGTAATAGGCTCATGAGAGTTGTTAGGAGTCAAGCACACCTAGTTGTGCTATGGAAGCTGTATGAGACTAGTTGGGAGTTACCAGGTCATGGGCCGAGGTCTGGTGGTACCTCTTTCAAGCTCATTTAGAAGGTCGGTGACCTCTATGAGTCTGACTTTCAAGTATTGAAGGTTGATGCCTTGGGCCCATTTGGGTTGACTGCTGTCTGGGTCATGCCCGTTTGCATTGACTTGTCTGAGTCTTGCCCATTTCTCCCATCATTACCTCCCTTTAGGCCTAGCGAGCTCAGAGGTCGTGGAGCCTAATTACCATCTTCAAGTCGTAGCCGCTAACGAGTTCGCCGATTCCTTGTAACGACTAGCTTTGGGGTACCTTTCCATTTGCATCCCTAGTAGGGAGCTGCAAGCTGGATTTTAATTTTTCTACCCCAAGCGGAGTTGTGCACAACTGGTCGTTGCATGGAAGGTACATGAGCAAGATTGGGACTCATCAGGTCGTAGATCACGGTCCAGTGAGGCCTCTATTATGCTCATTTGGAGGTCGGTGAGCTCGAGGTCCGTGACTTGGGAGGTTGGTGGTAGGAGGTCCTTACCCACTCGTACCTCGGGACTCGCTATTCTGACTTTCAGGTAGTAAAAATCACCAACTTCAAGTTGCAAGTCTGACCTCCAGGTGTTAAGAGTCACCTCTTTAGGTCGGGGGCCTGACCTTCAGGCATTAGAAATTGCCATCTGGTGGTCATGGGGACCTTCAGGTATTAGAACTACCATCTCTAAGTCAAGGGTATGACTTTCAGGTATTAAGAACTCCCGTCTCTAAGTCACGACTCTAGAGAAGTCGAGCCATTTCTGGTAGCTGCTTGCGAGCTTGACCTTTAGGTATTAAGGATTACCATATTTAGGTCATGACCCTTGAGAGGTCATGCCGCTTGATTCCGTAATGGCTATTTCTGGAAGGAGATATGTCCTTTTAGGTTTCTGGAGAACTGAATCATCTAGTCTTGGTGTGGAGGATCGCATTGCTTCAGCATTGGAGAGAACTGAAACGTTTCCAGTTTTGGAAAGTCATCCCTACTCAGTTTTTGGAAAGTCAAGGAACTTTGACATCGGATGAAGAGCTGACTCGTTCTTTGTTTAGGAGGTTGCCCCGTTCTGGACCCCTCGAGACTCCTTCTTCCATATAAATTAGGAGTCTTAGAATTTTTAGGATTTACCTAAATTTTTCTTACTGGTTGCTTAAATTTGCAGAGCTTCCCACCTTAGGTTCTCCTCCTTCCTTCTGCTTAAGCATCTGATTACCCAGGGCAACTCTCCTCTTCACTTTTCAGGATTTCACCAATTGAGTTTTCTTCCCTTTCCCTTTGAAAAGTTTCATCTTTTTTAGTTTCTTTTAGTCGGAGATGTCAATGGCAACATCTTCTGCGTCTAGTATCCCTTCCCTTTCTCTTAGGGAGGCAGCTCATTCCCCTTCTTCCGTAGATTTTGAGAACGGAGTTTTTTATTCACATCCGGTTTCCTCTAGAGCTCCCCCTATTAGGAGTGAACCCTTGATCTTTCTGAAATAGAGGCTTATTCTTTGTCTTTTGTTCTCGGCCCCTCTAAGATTTTTAACATTAGTGGGGACTTGGGGCTAGGAAGAGGCACAATACTCACTGCTACAAAGGATGACCTTACAGTAGGCGCGAGGGAAACATAGTCCTTTATCTCTCTAACCTCAGTGGAGGTGTCCTCCTTCCTTAACTTGATCCATTATTCTTGGACATCGCCCACTTTTGGGGTCTTGGCTCAATTTGTCCCAAATTCTCTATAGACAGTGGTTGCCTTCATGGCGACCTGGCACCTTTATAGGGTTCCAATTTCCTTGGAACTCTTTAGGTGCTTCTACAAGCTCAGCTTCTCTTTGGCCTCCTAGTCTTCCAAGGGGTATCTTCAGTTTAACCCCCGGCATAAGCTAACAGGTCCTTTCCTGATGGAGATCAAGGTGCATACATGGCATGGGAGAATTCATGGAAGGAGATTATGTACAAGAGCTTGTATTTCAAATACAAGGCTAGAAGATCAAGAATGAAGAAAGACTTGTTGGAGAT
>JAOXNR010053183.1:0-14749 GCA_028571225.1 Parsonsia alboflavescens
CTGGATGGCTGGTCGGAGGCCATGTAAATAGCGGGCTACAAGTTGCTCCTGTGTCTCACGGAGTTGATTTCGTGCTAACAGCCGGTAAAATTCCAACGTATATTCTTCTACACCTTTCGGCCCTTGTGTCAGACTCTGTAAATTTTGAAACAGGGTCTAACGATAATTGAATGGTAAAAACTCCTACCGCATCTCTCTCTTCAGTTCGTTCCAATCGTCCAAGACAGACATCCCATCCAAATATCTCTGATATCAAAAAGACTGCCGCCATGATGCTGCTCTATCATTGAATCTGATCGCTACCAGTCCTACCTTCTTATCCTCAAGGACTTCTCTCAACGAGAACAATTCATCCACAATGCTCAACCAATCCAGAAATTCTCCCAGCGCCAAACTCCCGGTAAACTGCGGAATCTCAAGTTTAATTCCGGAATCCCATCACGGCACATAATCGACTCTAGCCGCCGCCGACCCTAGATTTCCATGACCGCCTCTCCCTATTCCGCCGCCACCGTCGTCGCACCTGTCGACACCGTGTGCGACTAGCCTTCCCGCGAGTTGTTCAACGTTCTGCTCTGTCGGCGGATTCGCGACTATCATCCGCTACAGCATCTGCTGTTCCTGTCCATCTTGACGCTCAATGAGTCGCTGCATCTCCCGCTCGCGATCTACTCGGTTGCTGCGCAATTCTTCCAAAATAACAGCTATGGTTGGATCAACTCCTGACATCGTAGATCTCAGCTCTGATACCAATTGATGTAAAATGGAAACAATGGAGGGGATGATGGAACCTCAACTGCAATCAACTTCACTCGAAAGTCTTTTACAGGAAAGGGCGAATCAAGAACAAAACGACAATATTCTTGAGACACTATGATAGTCGAATTTTATTGAATGAGAAAACTCAAATAGTCGAAAAAACAAAGTCTGCCAAAAAAAAAAACAAAAACGACAATAAATAAACCCCTAATCCGAAAATATGAAAAATTACAAAAAGACCCCAAAAGTTTTTAAAATTCCCAAAAGTCCACCCAGATGACCCCAGATGGCCAAAAAACGGCCTTAGTCACAGCATAGCTGTGAATATTACTCCCTGGATCGGAAACAAATTTGAGCCTATTCTGACACTCCCACAACTTTTCAGTTTTCACGTTTTGGGCCCAGAAACTTTTCCGAATCATCTCCAATTGCCTTGAAACTTCTCCTGCGGCCTCTTGGACCTACGTGGGCCCTTCTAAATATCTTCCTAGGCTAGCTCTGTGGCACAAAGTTAACCCAAATGGGCCAAAGACCCCATGCTTTCAATACCTAAAAGTCACAGTCTTGAAGTCAACGAGGAAAGGTGGACAGCGACCCGCTACCACCGACTTCCCTGGTCACTGACCTAGAGAATATTAACCTCCTAAATGGGTTTGAGAGAGGCACCACTAGACCTAGGCACACAACCTGGTAATCCCCAACTCGTCTCATAAATCTTCTATGCCACAACAAACGGTGTGCGTCTCCTAATCACTCCCACGAGCTAAGGATCACTCGAAGCGACCTCATCAGAAGAGATGTTCGAGGCATTCAACATCCACGAGGAGGTTGCAAGGTTGGTTTGAAGGTTGGTTAGTGAGCTCGTAGCTTTCAACAGAGACGTGAATGGCAAGATCTCTCATCCCAGGAAACTCCATGATTCTAGGAGCAATTGATGGGTTTTAACAGAATCCCACGGTTATCCTAATGGCCTATTGTTACATAATGCAGAGCCTCAATCTAGGAGGTAACGGACTTTCTCTTCTTCTACTTAATTAGAAAACATACAATCGATGAAAGACAAGAAAACTAAGGCGCTCTGAACACGGTAGTTTTCAGTGAACAGTTTTTACCTATAATTATCTCTCAGAAGACTAACTTAGGCATCAGAGCTCTTTCTCGGGAGACAACTCCCTCTAGTGACCATTTCTCTCATTTTCTCAAGCTGAAGACAGCGGAGCTCCATTAATACTTGTGGGGTGACCCGGTGCTCAATTTTGGAGTCATCTGTGAGAAATTGAAGCAAAAAGCCTAACCTTTTTCTCCTATACAAACAAACAAAAAAAATCCAAATGGCTCAATCTTAGCCTTCACGTGTCCAACAGCCACGCCGTGGCAGACCGCCTACTAGAACATGATTGCGCATCAGTGAAATAGCGCCCAAAGCACCAATAAAGGCACAGGCCCCCAGAAATAATAATTCGGGACCTAGCACTCAGGAGGACCACCAACACCCAACACAGTTTGGTCCATCCCAAAAGGCTCCAACCACCATTTCGTCGATGTAAGAAAGGCCGAAGCATGGAGGCCCAGATAAAATTACCAATGACAACAGTCTCAGGTCGCACAGGTGACAAAGATTTGGGAGGACCTATATATGGATGCCGGTCGACCTCATGGAACGAATGGTGATAGCCCTTGAAAGGGTGTCCAATAGATAAGATTATAAGTCCACTGGACGCACCTCGTAGCCTTTCTGAGCTGAGGCTAGACAGAACTGCAATAGCCTAGCCAGCCTCCACAATTGGGGATGAGGAATAACTCTCGACCTCAAGAAACTTGTCGGGAAACAGGTTAACAGAAAGCAAGGCCACAAAGGGGAGCATCAACCAGTTATCGACCTCAGAGAAACCCTGAACTACGGAAGGGTTGACGACGTAAGAGACAGGCTTAACCGAGTAGCCATGTCACGTAGCCAAGGACAAGATGTCGTTCCTGAAGAGCAGGGGAGCTTGCTACGAACTCCTCTTGGAGCAAGGATACCTCCTCGTCATAGCTTGATCGAAACAATAGGTGAAAACGCTTGAGGGCTAGCCCTCAATCCATTGAGGAGACCAGCTCCCCCGGCCAATTAGGAGCCGCAGAGCACAGTGGACCTTATCGAGCCTTTGCCATATGTCCACAGCATTCGAACAGCCAAGATGCCACCAGGTTTTAAAGCTCCATAATTGGAGAAAAAATATGATGGTACTGGAGAGCCACAACAGCATATTGATGAGTACGTCTCCTATGTGGAGATGTTCGAGCATCTTGATCACGTCAAGTGCAGAGCTTTTCTATCAACACTGACCAAAAAGGCCCAGTCCTAGTTTAAGGGCATTCCGGAAACCAGCATCTCGAGCTGGACACAGTTGAAAGAGCTGTCTCTGAAGAACTATTAGAGCAACATGAGGTGTAAAAGGGATATCAATGAACTTTTCCTCATAAAGCAGAAGGTCAATGAGAGCACCCGAAGCTACTACAATCATTTCAACTACGAAGCGGTGGAGATTGAGCAGAAAAATGATGCCATCTATGTCACTGCCTTCAAGCAAAGGTTGCAAGGGGGATACGTGGCCCTCAGACTGGCCAAGGAGCTAGTGAAAACAATCAAGGAGCTACAGATGCTCCTAGAAAAACTGATCGGGGTTGAGGGAACAGCGGTCCAGAAGAAGATCCCTAGTTTCACCTCAACCATCGAAAGAGACAACAGAAGACATCCAAAGAGTCCTCAAAAATCAAAGTGGGATAGGAAAGACCCTCACCAGAAAGGAGGGCCCTTCGAAAAGAGGAGAAAGACCATCCCCAACCTCGTGACCACTCCTCTCAAGCCGTCACGAGTGGAAATCATGGTGGTCATGGAGAAAAGGGGCCTCCTGAAGCTGCCCAAACCTCTCAAGAGTCTTGTAGCCTATGGAGATCTAGCAAAATTTTGCTACTACCACATGGATCACAATCACCTTAAGGAGAATTGCTTCGACCTCAAATGTGAGATTGAAAGGCTAATAAAGGAGGGCCATTTGCAAGAGTTTTTGGCCAAGAATGTGGGGCTTGCAAATCCACCACCAGTGACCCCGCAAAACCCGAGACTTCCAGTTGTCAAGATAAATGCCATTGAAAGGAGGTCCAAGAGAGCTCGAGAGCGAAATTCAGAACCCCTGACAGTGTTACTCCAGATTGGCGACTTCTTGGTGAGAAAATTTTGGTGGACACGGGGAGTGCCGTTAATGTCTTGTACCACAAAGCTTTTGATCAGATGGGAATTGATAGCAACTCTCTGATGAAGTCATACACGGCTCTGACCAGTTTTAACAACAACATAACTTATGCCGATGGAATCTTACGGGTCCCAACCACGGTCCGTGTGGGTGATAGGGAAATCACTGAGATGAAGGACTGGATGGTTGTGGACCTCCTCGGATCTTACAATGCCATCCTAGGCCAAAGCGGCGTCATAGACCTAAAGGCAGACATCTCCTTGCTCAATTACAATATGAGAATCCATGGTGGAGACACTTGGATCATCCTTGAAGGAGACAGACAAGCTGCTGCCGAATGTTACTTAGCTGAGGGTAACGAGGAAAGCTCGCAAGAGTTCATGCAGGAGGAATGCATTGACCTTCCAATAGAGGACGTTCACATCAGAATCCAAGCAGCAGGTAGAGGAAAGAAAGTCTTCCTCAACCCCAAATTCCTCTAGAAATTTATCTAAATTGGAGAGCTCTTACCCCCAAAGATCAAAGGGAAACTGGTGGATTCCCTTGAAGAAAACTTGAAAATCTTCGCCTGGCAACCCAGCGACCTCAAAGAGGTCGATCGAGCAATTGCTGAACACAAGGTCAGGCTCAAGCCAGGATTCACACCGGTGAAACAAAAGAAGAGGACCTTCGGCCCTAACCGCAATGGGGTTATAGCTTAAGAAGTCCAATCGTTTCTTGACGCTAGAATTCTGAAGGAAGTAGTATACCTTGAATGGTTGGCCAACCCAGTTGTTGTCTCGAAGAAGGAAGGGATATGGAGGACGTACAAGGACTTTACCACACTCAACAAGTACTGCTAGAAGGACTCCTACCCCCTTCCTAGCATAGACCAGATGGTGGACTTAACAACTAGGTACCAGTGGCTATGCTTTCTGGATGCTTACAAGGGGTACCATAAAATTTAGATGGCCATTGAGGACATGGAAAAGACCTTCTTCATCACAGAGGTTGGGAACTATTATTACACCAAGATGCCTTTTGGCCTGAAAAACGCATGATCTGAATTCCAGCGGGCAATGCATAAAGTCTTCAAGAAATAGGTCGGGCGGAACATTGAGGTCTATGTGGATGACATAGTCATCAAGTCTAAGACCTCAGAGGATTTTATTGAAGATATCAGGGAAACTTTTCAAACCCTAAAAGCTGCTTGCATGATGCTTAATCTGGAGAAGTGCACCTTTGGAGTTTCAGTAAGCAAATTCCTTGGTTACATGATCTCGGAGAGAGGCATTAATGCCAACCCAGACAAGATCAAAGCTCTGCTAGATATGGAACCACCCAGAAACCTCAAAGAGGTACAAAGCTTTTCGGGAAAGATGGCAGCACTGGGGCTTTTCATTAGCAAAATGATGGACATAGGGGAGAAATTCTGTGATGCCATAAAGAAGCCAAAGGACTTCCAGTAGACCAAAGACTGCCAGGCAACGTTCATCGGGTTGAAGGATTTCCTGGGAAAGTCACCTCTGCTCGTCTCTCCGAGGTCTGGAGAAGAAATCTGCATGTACCTGATTGTAACTGAGAAGGTAGTCAGCTCAGTCTTATTAGTAGAAAGGTCAGGCCAGCAGTTCCCTATCTACTATGTTAGTCGTTTGCTCCGAGGTCCAGAGACTAGATATTTGGACCTCGAGAAGTTCTTGTACCTCATCATTATTACTTCAAGGAAACTAAAGCCATATTTTGAGGCTTATCTGATAAGAGTCCTAACCAACCAACTATTGAAACAAGCTTTGGTGAAGTTGGAATTATCAGGCAAAACAATGAAGTGGTCTCTCAAGCTCAAAGGATATCAAATCTAATTTGAGCCAAGGAAGGCCATTAAAGCTCAAGCTCTCTCAGACCTAGTAGAAGAATGTACCAGAGTTCCGTTGGAACTCGCTAACATTACTGAAGTCGGCATCTGGACCATGTACACAGATGGTTCCACGGAGAAAGAAGCTTTAGGTGCGGGAATTGTGCTGATCAGCCCTAAGGGAGTGAAAATCCCTTACTTTGTGAAGTACAACATCCTAGCCTCGAACAACAAATCCGAGTACGAAGCTCTCTTAGTAGGTCTAAGGCTTATAAGAGCTCTCAAAGTGCAAAAGCTGTGCGTCAAAACAGATTCACAAGTTGTAGCCAGCCAAGTCGTTGGAGAATACAAAGCAAGGGAAGACAACATGGTCAAATATCTCAAAAGAGTACGGGATATAGTGACTAAGCTTGATTACTTCCTCATCGAGCAAATTTCTAGAGAGTGGAATTCAGAAGCAGACACACTGTCCATAGTATATCGAGAGGTGGTTGGAACTAATGTTGAGCTGCTTATGGAATAATTACATTCTCCCAGCATAGCTTAAGAGGAGGGTTTGGCCATTGAGGATCAGGTAGACTGGAGATATCCAATCTATAGATTCCTTAAGCATGGCGACCTTCTGCAAGATCCAAAAAAAGCTCGCCAAATGTGGAGATGTTCACCTCGCTACATCCTAATAGGAGATGACGAGGTATACAGAAGGTTATACACTTGGCCATTGCTCAAATGCTTAAGCAAGGAGAAGGACAATATGTCATTGAAGAGGTGCATAGCGGAATATGTGGATCACAAATGGGGGCTAAAATGCTGCTAAGAAAATATTAAGGACAAGAAATTATTGGCCCTCAATGGTTTCAGGCGTTGAGGAGGTCATACAGAAATACACGAGCTGTCAATTGCATGGGAATAAGTCAGACCTACCACCTTTGAAATACCAGTCAATCAACACGTCAATGCCTTTCGATATATAGGGCATTGATATCCTGGGACCCTTCCCTGAAGGAGTGGGGTGTGTGAAATTCCTCATGCCATGTAATATTTCGCCCGATGGGTTGAAGCTGAACCAATGGCAGTAATCTCATTGCCAAAAGTCCAGTCATTTGTATGGAGAAACATTGTGTGTAGATTTGGCATTCCTCGTGCTATCATATCATATAATGGGCAACAATTCATTGGCGACCCATTTAAGACCTTCTACAGAAATCTCAACATTGAATAGAGGTTGATCTCTGTAGCTCATCCCCAAGTCAATGGCTTAGCTGAGGTCGCAAATAAGACCATCCTGGATGGATTCAAGAGAGACTCACCGTGCTTGAGAAAGAAGGTCGCAAAACTAACTTTCCAGATAAGATCCCAAGTATACTATGGGCATACAGAACCACACCAAGAAAGGCTACTGGAGAAGCACCTTTTAGCTTGTGTTTTAGAGTAGAGGCGGTAACGCCAATTGAGGTTCGAATGATAGAGAAAGGTAGACCTCGACCTCCACGAAGAGGTCAGGAATAAAGCAATGGAAACGGATAGAACTTACAAAAGGAAGGTAACAAATTTTTTCAACAAAAGAGTGAAAGAAAGAAATTTGATAGTTGGAGAAATGGTCTTCAAGAGATTAGATATCGACAAACAAGGGCAACTAACCAAGCTGCAAGAAAGCTGGGAAGCACCTTACATAATCCAAGAGGTACACAAAGGAAGGTGCTACAAGCTCGCTGACCTTGAAGGAAGGTAACTCCTAAGGCCTTGGAATCCTTGCCATCTAAAGAAGTTCTACGCCTAAAGGTCATCTAAGACTGTGCGAACCTCACCGAGCTATCTACTGAGCTCGGGAAGACTAGACAAAAAGACCTCTCCAAGCTCGATAACGACCTCAACAATTCAGACTCAACAAAGCACAATTTTAAAGCTAAGTTTTTAAAGGCTTATATGGATGTTATGCCTATGTTCTATGTTATTTGCCCTAGTGCTAAGGCTTATATGGATGTTACTCCTATGTTATCTACTATTATGCTAAAATAAGTTTAAATACATTAGGTAATTACTGAAACGATCACAAGTGAAAAGCAAGTATGAAACTCAAAGCATTGGCAAAAGGAATGAAGCAGTTATGTACAAAAACATAGCAGGCCACAAACAGACCCTTGTGGAACCATTTACTATGTGCACAAAACATAAAGAGTTAAAAGGTCCTATTCTATTACAAAATCTCTCCGGTCGACTACGAAGGCGAGTAGGACCTCGAGCTCGAGATCTCTATTGGCAAGCCTGGAGAAGGACTCCTGAGCATCTTGGCTGTCTCAACTCTACTTTGGGAAGCAGCTCGAGTCCTGTGAGCCATGGATAGCCCTTCTCTGACATGGCTCGGCCCTACCCTGTCATGGCCCAGTCCCCTTCCACCATGGCTTGGCCCTCCTCTGCCCCATCGGGAAGAAGCATGAATCCTACGACCACCTCGGTTTGGGGGAACAAAAGGCCCAGCAGGAGCAGCAGAAGCCTCGAGGGTTGGAGTCGGAGCAGATCCCACAAACGAGGAAATTGTAGGGAGGTTGGCAGCACCTAGTTCGAAGATCCACTTAGCCCCGGGTTCGCTGAGGTCAATCTCGAAGAGCCAGTAGGCGTCCTCAGCACTGTCAAGAGGAAAAGAGAAAACCGTTAGTGCAAGAAAGAAAAAAAAAAAAAGAGAGGAGAAGAAGGAATCAAGTGTAGGAGAATTGCTTACTGGAATGGGTAATCCTTAGGCCCGTCTTGACCGAGGGAAGATTGCATAGCACTTTTTTGTCCAAGCTAGCAACATTTAGGAAGGACCTCAGCCAGACCAAGGAAGTGCACCCAACCTTAGGCCAGTTGGAAGCAACTAACGCCAGAAGGAAATCCTTAAGCTGATTTAAGCTGAGGGGCAGGAAAGGAAGTTCGTTGTAGAAGATTTGGTTCAAATTCCAGTCCCCACCAGGTTGGGTGAAAGACAGGCGAAAAACAAGTGGGATCTCCATTCCCCCACTGGAGACGAGAAAGGGCCCACCAACCAGTGTCGATGAACCAAGCTGAGGTACCCCTTGGAGGAGCTAAAGGCTAATGGAACCTTTAGCTTAAAGAAGCATTTGAAGAGGTCTAGGGACATCGGAATTTCTTAGAGATGACAGGTCGCTATGAAAGCGACTATTATCTGAATTTAGTTGGGGGCGAATTGAGCCAAGGACACACCCCAATTTCGGACTATGTCCAGAAATAACGGATGAAGGAAGGGTAAAAAAATCCCAACCCCCCCAGGGTTGGAGTGGTGAAGGGCTATGCGCTTAACACGTTTACTGTAAGGGTGCTCAGCCTTAGTGGCAGTGGCGATGTCACTGGTCTCCATCTCCATCGCTATGCGGATGTTGGTGATATCAACGGGACCCAGAGAAGAAGACTAGGAATTGATGGTAGACATTTTTTAGCAGAAAAAAGCTAAGTCAAAGACGCGGAACAAGCAGAAGCAGAAAGGAGAAATCTGATGCAAGAAAGTGAAAAAGTTGCAGAAGAGTTCAAAAGTTTCATAGGACTTTTCATATAAGTGACTTCAAAGGCCTGTTGAAATTCCGGGTAGAAATTGATGGGCCAGAAGCCATTCATTTTCGAATGAAGCAAGTGACGCAACCTTTCTGAAAATAATTAACTCTTCATCTTCCCTCCAACAAGTTGAAATGGGTCAATCTCCCCAAAATTGGAGAGGGTAGCCTGTTCAGAACCCGAAAATGCTTTTGATTCTTCCTAAAATAAAAGTGGGGTGCTTCTTCAAACTTGAAACGGGTCGGGTATTGCCAACACTAAAACGGAGCAACTTTTTAGCTTAGACCGTCCATCAATTTTCCAGAAAATTAATGACACAAATCTTCTTCTAGAAATTACTGTTGCAAGAAAATAGCACAACCTTTCAAGAGCTGCAACTTCAAGATGGTAACTCTCAATACCTGAAGGTTAGCCTCACGAGCAGTTATGAGAAAACAGCTCGACCTATCAAGGGTCATGACTTAGAGATGGTAACTCTTTTAATGCCTGAGAGTCAGACCCATGGCTTGGAGATGGTAACCCTAAATACCTGAAAGTCAGGCCCATGACCTAGAGATGGCAATAATTAATACCTGAAAGAAAGGCCAACGACCTGGAGATGGCGATCCCTAACGCTTGAAGGTCATACTCGCGACTTGGAGATGGTACTTCTCAATACCTGAAGGTCAGATTGGCAGGTCCCAAGGTACGAGTGGGCAGGAACTTCCTACCGCCGACCTCCTAGGTCACGGACCTAGAGTCACCCACCTCCAGATGAGCATAACAAAGGCCTCACGAGACCACAACCTACTACTTTGTGAGTCCCAACCCTGCTCATGTGCCTTCCATATCGCAACCACGTGTGTGCAATTTTGCTTTAGGCCAAAAAATAATTAGCTAGCTTGCAGCTATCGACCAGAGATGCCAATGGAAATGTACCCCGAAAGCTAGTCATTACAAGGAATTGGCGGGCCCAATATCGGCGATAACTTGAAGATGGTAATTTAGGCACCAATGACCTTTGAGCTCGCTGAGCCTAAAGTTGAGTAATGATGGTTGAAATGGGTACGGCCTAGATAAGTCAACAGAAACGGGCAGGACCGGGACCAAAGTCAACCCAAATAGGCCAAAGGTCCCATGCCTTCAATACCTGAAAATCAGACTCACGAAGTCAACGAGGAAAGGTGGGCAGCAACCCGCTACCAATGACCTCCCAGTTCACCGACCTAGAGGATATTGACCTCCTAAATGAGCTCGAGAGAGGCACCACCAGACCTCGGCCCATGACCTGGTAATCCTAACTCGTCTCATAAATCTTCCATGCCACAACCAACGGTGCGCGACTCCTAATCAGTCCCAGGAGCCAAGGATCACTCGACACGACCTCACCAGAAAAGATGTTCGAGACATTCAACATCCACGGGGAGGTCACGAAGTTTGTTTGAAGGTTGGTTAGCAAGCTTGTAGCTCTCAATAGAAACATGAATGTTAAGATCTCTCGTCCCAGGGAAACTCCATGATTCTAGGAGCAATTGGCGGCTTTCAACAGAATCTCACGGTTATTCTAATAGCCTACAGTTATGTAATATGGAGCCTCAATCTAGGAGGTAACGAACTTTCTCTTCTTCTACTTAATCCGAAAACATATAATCAGTCAAAGACAAGAAAACTAAGGCGCTTTGAACACGGTATTTTTCAGAGAACAGTCTTTACCTACAATTATTTCTCAAAATATTAACTTAGGCATCGGAGCTCTTTCTTGGGCGACAGCCCCCTTCGGTGACCATTTCTCTCATTTTCTGAAGCTACAGACGGCGGAGCTCCATTAGGACTTTTGGGGTGACCCGATGCTCACTTATGAGCCCCATCAATACTGCTAGCTTGTTTTTGTTCATGTTATGAGCATTTTCATGTAATTTTAAAGCTACTCGTAACCTTTAGAAAGCAACGCAGATGAGTTAATCAAACAACCCATATTGTCTTTAAACAACCCTAAACCCTTACAAACAACCTGGATAAGTTCAGAGACAACTCATATCACCTCTAAAAGATTATTTTATTAAACAAGAGTATTTTATACATTATATTTGATCTATAGTTTTATTTTACAATTATATGAAGCGAATAAAAGTAACAAAAAAACATGTAGGAAAAATTTTCATTCAATCATGGTTGGGATTTTATACACTTGGTTGAAATGTTACACGAGTCATATCAAATTGATGGAAGACATTCTTTCACTATCTTCATCAAACCAAGATAGTTAAATTATATCATAGATTTGCATCGCTGCTCTTGTAAGTATCATTTTCCCATTTCCCGCCAAACGTCAAATATAGTTGAATCACTTACGAAGACCTAAGATTAAACAAAATTAGAACTAACAAACATTAAAATAAACAACCCGTAAGGCCTTTGAAAATTCTATACAATTTTAAACAACCCATTAGCCTGATCAATACATAAATTGCATAAAAAAACCTGGCGGTATAATCCATAAAGGTTAAAGACAACTCATACTACATTTCAAACAACCTGTAACGTTTACGAATAATAACTCGTATAGTAGCAAAAAACAACCCATAGAGCTTATAGACAATCCATATAACTTTAAAATTACATGATAATGCTCATAACATGAACAGTAACAGATTGACAGTATAATTTACAAAACTTAAAGACAATCCATACACATTTGAAATAACTCGTAACACTTACGAATAACAACTCGTACAGTAGGAAAAAAAACCCATAAATCTTATAGACAATCTTTATAGATTTAAAATTACATGATAATGCTTATAACATGAACAAAAACAAACCAACAATATAATTTAAAAAATTTATAGACAACCTATATCACCTTTAAAACAACCCATAACTTTTACATGTAACAACATGCACCACCTTTGCATAACCCGTATTAGTTCAAAACAACCTATATGGTAGGAACAAAGAAATTGCACCGAAAACAATCCATAATGACTACAAACATACATAGATAACTCACAAACAATTCATACACAACTTTTTCTTTCATAAAGATTCAATCATTGTAAAGAAAATAGTGGAAAAATGAAATCTTTTTTTTTTATAAAAAAAATAAAGTGAATAGAGGCGAAGACTTGTTGTTATGAGGCATGTACAACCAAGAACACGAAAAAGGTAAAACCTTTCAAAATCCTATTTTATAATACACTCAAAACTCAAAAAATAAAAATATACCCATTCATTTTTTAAAATGAAAACCAACCTTTTTCCTTCATAAGATTCAATTTTTGTAAAGAAAAGAGAAGAAAAATCAAAACATACAACCTTTCAAACAACCTGTAATACTTACAAATAACAAGTCGTATCACCTTTGCAAACAATCCGTATTACTTCAAAACAACATGTATAGTAGGAAATATAGAAATTGCACAAAAAATAATATTTTCTGCCAAAAAGATTCAATCTTTATATAGAAAAGAGAAGAAAAATCAGATCCTTTTTTATTAAAAAAAAATATAACAAAGGGAATAGGGGTCAAGATAAGTTGTTGGGAGTCATTTACAGCCAAGAAAACCAAAAAAGGTGGAAGCTTTTCAAACCCTAAATTCATAATGTAACTCAAAACATAAAAAATAAAGACACTCATTCGTTTTATAAAATGAAAACCAACCTTTTTTCCATGAAGATACAATCTTTGCAATGATAAGTGATCAAAGATGGGATTTTTCTAGGCACGGAAGGAATATTGTAAGGGGGGGAGGTGATGTGGGTTTGAAAAAATCTGATTTTTTGGATGGTTTTGGTTTAGTTATTTAAACGGTAAGTAGGTGATTTCACACCCTAAAATGGTTATATTTTGAAAGTTGTTAAAAGGTGGCCATTTTTGAAAATGAGATAACAAAAGTGGTTATCTCATGCAATTTCCACTTAATTTAATACAATGATAATAATTCTGAGACACAAGAGTCTTTTAATTTACTTATGTTTATATAAGTTTTGAGGATATCTGCAAGCTTTACTAACTTAGTGGTAAGTAGTAATATTTGAGACTGAGAGGTCTTGAGTTCAAGACACGCCTTGGGTAGGTAGGGTGTCACTGTTGATCCTCAAGGGGAGGGATATGGGACGGGTTAGGGTAGGGGTGAGTGTGTGAAAAAAAAAAATATTTTGAGTACATCTTAGTTTTACATTTTTTTTTTTTTTTTTTTTTTTGCAATCCTATTTTAGCTTCTCGTTCTGTTCACATATTTTCGTATGGAACAAATAAATTTAATATAATATATTATGATTGAACGCGTAATATGATTTATAAATTTATATTTAAATAATAATAATAAATTATCAAAATTATATTTTTCGAAATAAATTTTAATGATATGATTAACCTAATTCACTTATTAAATTAAATGAATCTTGAATTTTTTGAACTATAAACATTGTTTACTCTATAATACTAGAGACCTTTCATTTACCTTTAATTAATTTAATTTATAAAAATAGAAGTTCATTCATCTAATTTCGCTAAATAAGATAATTATTAAATATTGTTAAAGAAAATATTTTTAAAATTTATAGGTACAAAAAAAAGAAAAAGAAACCTACAATATAACTTATAATTTAAATTTTTAAATATCAATAATAGATCATGCTTAAGATTTATTAAAAAGTATATTGTGATTATCATGAATAATTGAATTTTAACATTATAGGATCTAATATGAATTTAATTAACAAAATATTCATTACATTAAAATATTGACAATATGTAAATACAAAAGCTGTTTGGGACAGGTAATATTTAGGATTGATGGGAAAAACATGCATAACCCAGATAAATCGATCCAAATGGGCTCAAGCCCCGACCATAATACCTGAAAGTTAGACTTATAAGTCAAGAGGGAAGGTGGACAATGACCTCCTACCACCGACTTCCCAGGTCACTAACCTCCGAAATGAGCTCAGAAAAGGTCTCACCGAACCACGACCTTCGATTCGATGAGTTCCAATCCGTCTCATACACCTTTCATGTCATGACAAAATTTGTGCAACTAATAACACACTCCAAGAGTCCATAATCACTCGTCGTGGCCTCCCAGAAGAGACAGTCGAGATCTTTGGTATCCACGGGCATGTTGTGAAGTTAGTTTAAAGGTCGTTAGCAAGTTTGTAACTCTCTAGCGGAGACATGAATGACAAGGTACCTCAATTTTGGGAAACTCCACGATTTTATTAGCAATTGATGGGATATGATATGATCTCACAGATATCCTAATTGCCTACTATCATGTAATTGAAGAGTCCTAATCAAAGAGATAACTGAAGGGAATCGGATCCCGAATCCATCAGGAAACGGATCCGGAGTCCCAGGATTTTAAAAAATTTTCTCACATAAGGAGTTAGAGAACGA
>JAOXNR010053184.1:0-14748 GCA_028571225.1 Parsonsia alboflavescens
ATATATATATATATATATATATATAGATATATATATATATATATATATATATATATATATATATATCTATATATGGTAACACTGTAAAGTGCATCAATACACTCTATATTAAGTATTTAATCATTAAAATTAATGGTTAACTATTTTTTAATTAAAAATAATAATAAATTTGATCCAATACCCTTATGGTTTAATTTATCTTTTTAGGGTGTAATATATAGAATATATTTATTAAAAATAATTTTTTATTAAAAATTTTATGTTTTGAAAAAAAAAAAAATTAGATGTTAGCCATTAACTTTGACAGTTAGAAATTTAACTATACACTCTATAAGGAGTGCACTAGTGTACTCTTTAGCATTTTATATATATAAATATATATATATATATATATATATTTATAGGAATACTTCTTAGCACACAAATTCATATGCTAGTGACGGAAAAAGTAGTTGCAATTTTCTACGACGTCGATTTTTTTCAATCTGTATACCTCACAGTGTCTCGACTTTCTCTTTACATATTGAAAAAACTGACATCGTAGAAGATTGTTACTACTCTTTCCGTCAGCAGCACACAAATTTGTGTGCTACATAGCACACAGAAGTATTCCTGTATAAAATATATATATATATATATATATATTAATAAATTTATATAACTTGGATTAATCCAAATGTGAAAGTATGCAGTCTCTATCCGAGGCTATACTTTGGGTGAATCACGTTCCTTGTTTATTTTTACAATATCTCCTAGTTAGCGTTAATGCTAATTTTCTTATTTTTTAATTATTCCTATCCCCTTAATTAGTTTGGAGATAATAATGTATTAGAATTTATAGTAATATTATGTCCTTTTCTTTTTCTTTTGGTTTGCCAATATGTTGATTGTTCGCACAAAAATCCTCTGTATTTACATACAAATGTGAATGTAAGGCGGGTTACTCTAACCTACTCAATGTCAAAGCCTTTCCTTGCTTCAAACCATGTAGGAATCAATATTCTAGAGAAGTATCGGCCTTCTCCCCACTTGGCGCCAGTCCTTTGTGCTAGTTCGATCCCTCGAGTTTTCTATTTTGATCCCTAATATGATACTGATTTGTTTTGGACTGTTTGACCTGGTTTTTTTTTTTTGGTCATTTGACCTATTTTAAGGGATCATTAAGGTCCTTTGACCATTATAAGATTTTAATTAGGACTTCTTATTTGTTAGAGTATAAATACTCTCTTATTTGTATTTTGAAATAACTTTTGACAAACTACTTAAACTAAATTTGTTAGAATCCTCTTGGATCAAACAAGCCTTTCTTGTGCGTGTTCATCAAAGTTGCTTCTAGGATTATTAGATAACCACTTAGGGTTTAATTCACTAAGTTAGGGTGTTTGGTTGAATTCAAGTCATTTGATGTGTTGGAAGACAACTTGGTCAATGAATCTAGCATAACCTTGTTATGAAATCTTGGGCATTTGATGAATGAAGGATTCCTTGTTGAGATCACATCAATTGGGGTGTTACATGGATGCCCTAGTCTCAAATGTGCCATAAGTTTGTTTACAACCCTCTTCTCGTTATCGCAGCAAAAACTTGTTGAGGAATATTGTTCAAAGCATATAGTGCACCTCGTTTACTTGCCGTGGCTATTCCCTTCTGGTTTTGATCCTTAGCAACAAAATCAAAGTGAGTAAATTCAGGAGTGCACATATTGTCAGTTGCAAGTTTTCCAATGGATAACAAATTCTGCTTCAATTCTAGCACCAGAAGCATATCTTTTAACTTCAAATTTCCATTCTTTTGTCTTAAGATCATCTTCGCGGGTATGAGAAAAAAGCGGACCATAACCATCTCCAACATAAACAACATCTTTGCCATGATAATTTTTTATATAGGAAAGCTTACCAATATCATTACTCATTTGACAGGTAGTTCTTCAAAAAACATAAAAGGATGAATCTTTGTTGTCTTCTATGTTGAAGACTGTAAAAGCTTCAGAGAATTGTTCAACATCACATGATTGATCATACATATACCAACATTCTGAAGCAATGTGATTTGGCTTTTTGCAAATCTGACAGACTACTCTACCTGAAATAGAGTTGGAACGTGATTGTGAGTCATAGTTTAGGGAAGAACGATTGTTTTCATAGCTTTTATGTTGTTTTGGATGATCATTGTATGAACTCTGCTGTTGTGCATACTTAAAACCTCGTCCCTGCGAGTTGAATCTAGTTCTGCCACCACGATTTCCCTTTCCTTGTCCTCTTTGACTTAGAATTGCTTGTGCGTGTTGCAGCAAAATATTTTCTTCCTCCTTCTTCGAGGTTTTTGGTTGCTCATACCATTGTAAAGCAAGCACAAACTGGCTGTAAGAGGTATATGGTGGCTTTGAAAGCATTGCTATTCTGAAAGTTTCATAGTGAGGCCTTAAGAATAGAACTGGCTGCGTGATTGCAGTAAGTTTCTCAGAAATACTTCTAAAATTTCTGAGATATTCTTCTAGCGATCTTCACCCTTTCTTGATTGTCATTAACATGCTTTTCAGATGGCCAACAGTCATGGGAAGCTCTTCCAGGGAAGTCCATGCCTCACTTGCGGTTTCGGCTCCAAATGTCACTTATGACTTCTTCTTTCATGGTTCCTCTCAGCCAAGAGAGGAGAAGCCCATGATTATTCTTGCATAGTTCATACTGCATATTACGTATGTTTGCCCCATTCTCACCCTGTATTTGTTGAGAAGGACTTGATCCGTTAGTGATATGATGGTAAAGCCCTAAACTTTTAATTAGTTGAAGAATTTGGGATCGTCATAGAGGAATGTTTTCCATGATGAGTTTGATGGAAACAAGACTTGAATGGTAAGTTGTGTTCTTTGATTGAAAAAGAAGACATTTTGAGTGATAGCTCTAATACCATGAAAGAGTACACACAGAATTGGAGACAAAAAATTAAGTCAGTCAATTACTAGTATTCCCTTCGGGTAATGCGAAGCGCCCAGACAAATTCGTCCAAACTTCGTTTTATTCAGATAAGGTCCAATTAAAGGGATATCTTTCAGCTCAATTTTGCCACCATTTTAATCTCAGCCAATCTTCTCTCTCTCCTCCTTTCCCTCCACCTTATCCCATTTAATTTTTCATAATTTCCGATGCTAATTAACTCCACAACAGCTGTTAGTTTTCTTCAAGGAAAATAATTATAATGTCCAAATATTCAATGCAATGCACCAGAATTTACAAATATTATTGCTTTCTTTTCCCTTTACTTCTCGGACAACATTCAATTTTTGAAACGGAAGTCAATTTCGAAGACTGTTTTTTTTTTTTTTTTAAATGAGACTCATTAATTAATCGAATATTTAACTTTGATTTTAATTAAAATTATATACGAATAAAGAAAATCCATCTTCTTCCAAAATTTTTATGTAATAATTTTTCATTAGACATCAACAGAATGACTTACAATTAATAAATCTTTACTTTATTTATCTAAAAACAAATAAAATGATAATTACATTATACTAAATCAAAATCTCTTTACTTCTCATAATTAGTATATATTTATTTCACATTTAAATATATGAAACAAAATATACAAATTTTAGTTTATTAATAATTTCGAATAAATATTCTATTTCAAATCAAGATATATAAATAACACATAAACCCTATATCCTATATCCCAAGCCTTAAATATTATACAATAATACATATACACTAATCATTTTATTTACAAGTACAAATATGAACATATAATACAAACAACTCATTAAATTACACCTTTCATTTTTCAATCTTTTTTTATGCAAGATTAAAGGATTCCAAAGTTGTAACATATTATAATTTTTTATTATATTTTATGTTCTCATCTTGTTCACAATTGAGTGGAAAGCTAAAAAAATAATGTGTTTTCAATGTTCATCAACTTTATTCATAGATTTTGTTTTTTCTTTTTTGTTATAGCATAATATCCATTCACAATTATCATTTATTATTATTATTATTATGTTTTGTTCTTCATTTCGTTTAAAATTGATATATACATATATATATAGTTATCATGATCAAATTAATTTCATAACAGGTGTTTTTTTACATAGAATATGCTCAATAGAAGTACTAGTTAGTTAGATATTTTACATACATATATAATTTGTCAGCATCTTGTGTGTACTCCAAACATTGGACATCTGTAGATATTTAAAATTAGGTTATCTCAGCTATTTATTGGTGACAATTCCATTTATCATCAGTTAGTGTGGAGTTAGAATAGAAATAAAGTGGATCAAAATTAAAAGGCCCTTGAGGTTTGGATTCAAAGTTAGCTTTGGATTCTTTAAAATCCTTTTTTATTTTGTATATGTATTTTAATGTAAAACTTTTGAACCTTTTTTATTTTCGTAAAGATATAACCTTGATATCACGTTTACAGGTAAGTCCTAATCCTTTTTATTCTTTTCAAAGTCCATTATGTATATTACCTAATAATAAACTCTTAAAAAAAAAAAAAAAGAAAGAAGGCTGAACGACGGTGTATTTAAAATATTGGACGTCCATAGATATTCATACTCTGTGTATTACAACTGTTAACCAGTAATGATTACAACGTTAGGAGTGATTTAAAATATGGGAAAAGCTAACAAAAATTAAAGAGGAAATTCTTTCTCTTGTTGGAACAGATGCAAGAGTAAATGTTAATTCTCTCTCTTGTGTACGGATCCAAATGACAACTGTGGAAGAATTTTTTATTTTAACAAACCTCTCTCTTATCATAAGGATAACTTTAGTAATTCGTTTGTACAAAATGACAGTCTAAACAATTCTAAACAAATTTGTGGTGCGCTCAGCCTTTCCCATTTCCTAATTGTACAAGATGATCTTGTGTAGCTTTGAGAATTGGAATTCTTATCCTGTGTTGTTCACTGGTGCCACGAAATTTATCTGAGCAGAAAACAATGTAGAGAATATTGGTATCTTCATCATCATTGACAACACGATATATGTGCTGACCTGCTGCAAATCCACCAAGGAGTTGATATGATCTTTCTGATTGATCCAATGTAATGCATAAATCATCAGTACCTACAATTAATTAAATTCAAACGTATAATTTTTTTTTTTCCTTTCAATTGACTATTAAATTAACATATATTCCGATACTTCTTCTACACCAATTTTTTACATTTTTCAATAAAATAATATATATTATCCGATTTAGATAAAGTACTCCTATGATTTAGTACATTTTTTTTTATAGAAATTTTATTAATAAAATATATCTACAAATGTATGTGTGTATGATTATCATTGATAGGGTAACATATGACATAAAAGAGGAATAAAAAATCGGAGTGAAAAATGGTAAAGACATAAATTATATTGGATTACTAAAATGGTGCATCAAAATGATTCATGATGATCACCACGTACTTAATATTAAATTTACATTTCTAAACCCTTATAAGATAAAATTTCTTGTTTTTCAACCAATCAAATTAGGCTCAATTAATTTTATATTTTTATGATACCATTAAATAATTTTATTGAGACCTATAATTTTACCAACATCAGCAATTTCAGTAATATGTAGTTATCGTTAATTTTGTTTTTCTTTTTTTGTGGATTAAAGAAAACAGTGATAAAATTGCCCACAATTTGACCTCTTTTTTTTGGGGTGGGTGTTAGAGTTGACTTTAGTAGCGAGAGTAATTTTCTATTCAAAATGATCATTCGTGTAAGTCAAAAATAGTTTGGGGACATAATAGTCAAAAAAATACGAGACCTAAAATGGAAAACAAAAAAGTTCCGAGACCTAAAAAGTAAAACAATGATTAGAGACCTAATTTGAAAGATGAAAAATGTTTGAGGACCTAAAAGCTAAACAAAATCATTCAGGGCCTAACATGTAAAAATGAATATTATATGTATTTATAGAGAGAGCTTTTCTATCATGTGCTCCCTCATACATAGCTTGGCTGTATACTTTTTTTTTTTTTTTTTTTTTGGTGCTCTAGCTCCGAAACGATGTTGTTTTGAAAAAAAAAAAGCCACGAATGGTGTTGCGAACGAACAGCGAATGGTGCGATGTCGTTCTATCCACCACCACCCATCACACCGCATCCACCACCACCATCACACCAGATCTGCAACTGAAGGGGGAAAAAAAAGGGAAAACGAAGCAGAGCAACCACCTTCACAACACCGAAATCAGAGCAAATCTGGAACCAAAGGGGAAAAAAAATAAAAAAAGAAGCAGAGCAAATATGGTCGCCTTCTTTGGCCATAGGAATGAATCTATAGGGCTATCACCTTCTTTGGCCAGATCTTCCAATCTTTTCACAATTACAGTTCACTCTTCGAAGGAAGAGAAAGAGTTGTTGTCACCACTAGTCGACACTATTTGGAGGAAGAGAGAGAGTTCGACACTAGAAAGAGAGCAGGGGAGTCTCTGCAGGAAGAGAGAGAGAGAAGGGGAGAGAGAAAAGGAGAGATTTGACCATTTTTTTTTTAAAAAAAAAAACACCAACTCGAAAACTATGTCGTTGTGGAGTTGGAGCAAAAAAAAAAAACAGGTACACATCCAAGTTGTGTGCGAAGGAGCACAAAATAGAAAAGCTATATATATATATAGGGATGAAAAATGAGATTTTAACTGTAGAATTATATGCTACTTTTCACACAAAATACATAACTTTTCCATGCAATGTTTAGTTCAAATAAGTTTTAAAAAAAAAAAAAACTGCGAAAGATAACTATTTTCAGTGGACACGTCTTTATTGAATAATCTTATTATTATTATTATTATTATTACACACCCACCCCCAGCCCCTAATATATGACTTTTAACCTAAGCAACATTTATTTATTTCATAGTTTATGAAAAATTATGCTTAGTAAATATAAATAGTTTTGTTTTAGTTTTATAATTATTAAATATTATATGAATAATATCCCGTGAACATGAATAAAGATTCATTCCATTAATTAATATCAAAATTTTCTATAAAATTAGGTTGCACAATTGAGAATGCGAGATTTTAAATTTCGTAAACCCTCATTGATTTGAGAAGTCTATATATTATGCATATAAAACTGATTATGTCGGAGCTCTACAAATTTGTGCTGAGAAAGGGTTGATCATGTTTGCCATTAGAAGTCATTAAAATGATTTAGGAGAGTTAGCTCTTGATGGAGATCTATGGAATGATTTGACAAAGGATTAATCATGGGTGTAATCAAATACAGCCTAAGGAAGATAAGCAACATTGAATCAAAATCAAGTATAAGGATATGTCTTTCAAGTTAAATCATGAAGAAGAAAGGAGATTCAAGAGGTAAGGCATTAATGCTATCTAAAGAGAAATCGAAGTTGCTTGACATGAATTCTAAGCACAAGAACTTTCATTTCATGTTCAAGATTCATAAGGGGAGAAAAATCGTGACAAAATGATCAATGATGGCTTGAAAACGGTTGCTATTCGATAGCAAATAGGATGGAATCGGTCCGCTTTGCAATTAGCACCGAACGGAACATCAGAGAGCCTGAAGTTTGATGAGTTTTATGGCATTTTTTTTTTTTTGTCTTTTCTTATTGAACTTAATTTGCTATAATGGTACTTTAGTCATTTGATATTAGCACAAATTTTTAAGGGGTTTTCAAGAGTCTTGGCCTATGTAAGGACTTGTTTGAATTGAATTTAGACAACAATTAATTTTTCATCTTGAATGAATTTGGATCTAAGTGATTTTTTCTAAAAAGCGTATGAACTTCTCTTCTAGGATTCTTAATTGAATCACAAAAAGACAGCCCCGAAGTTTGATGAGGTTTATGTCATTTTTTTTTATGTCTTTTCTTAGGCTACTTAATTTGCTATAATGGTATTGTAGTCATTTGATATTAGCACAAAATTTTAAGGGGTTTCCAAGGGTCTTGGCCTTTATAAAGACTTGTATGAATAGAATTTAAACAACAATTAATTTTTCATCTTGAATGAATTTGGATCTAATTGATTTTTTCAAGAGAGAGTATGAAAGTTTCTTCTAGGATTCTTAATTGAATTGCAAAAGAGAGCCCCAAAGTTTGATGAGTTTTATGACATTTTTTTTTTCTTTTGTCTTTTCTTTGGGAACTTAATTTACTATAACGGTACTTTAGTCATTTGATATTAGCACAAATTTTTAAGGGGTTTTCAAGGGTCTTGACCTTTGTAAAGACTTGTATGAATTGATTTTAAACAACAATTAATTTTTCATCTTGACTGAATTTGGATCTAAGTGATTTTTTCTAGAGAGAGTATGAACTTTTCTTGGATTCTTAATTGAATTACAAAATAGCTTACAATAATTGCGGCTATGGTCATGTGTAGTCTCCCAGATCAATATATCGGTTCATGTTTGCAAAAGAACGTAGGGTCAATATCAACAGCTTGAACCTAATGAAGGAAAGCCACAAATAGACCTCTTCCAGGTATCGATCGAAGGGAATCCTAGACAGGGTCACCAAAATACATTTTATGATTTCAGACAAAAGGTGTTCACAGTATTTATGGTCTACAATCACCAGCAGAGATCTTCGAACTCTACCTCTATTTATTCACACGAATGATCACCTTGCCATGATCATCTCACAAACACATAATTGGGAATATACACGATTAACCCATTAGATTCAATCGTGAGTATATTTTCTCTATTTGTTTTCTTTTTGCTCTCTGTATTCTCATTCTGTATTTTCTTCTCAAGCTCCATGAGTTCAGACAAACAAAAAGGGAGGAGTATTCAGAAAAATGGGGGAAAAAAAACTCTAAAGACTTCGTTAAATCTAGCACTGCTTGAATTCTTATTTGAATTCGAAATGATGGCTCATCAGAGAGTTTTTAAATTCGAAGTTGTCCAAGTTCAACGAACTTGGAAGAATACAAAATCACATAATTAACTCATATTTATTTTGGATTTATTCTTATTCGTAAATTATTCTAAACAGCTTTAGCTAATTACATTTAGGTCCTTCAACAAGAGATTGCCCCTAAGTACTACATTTTGAATGTGTGAACCCAATAAGTTTACGTAAAATTGGCATTATATTATAAACAACTTTTAATATCATGTACAATGAGCTGTGTTTAGCAACACGTCATTGAAATCCAATTAATGAGAATGTTAGTTACAAGACAAAATCTTATGTGATAAACAAATGTGTCTTAATTTTCTTGTCTAAGAAGTCATAATTGAACACAAGTCATGGGACATGTCATACTCATAAAGTTCAACTTGTCAATTCTTGATTCCAAGTAGATTAATTAAAAATGAATAAGATAAGTATTTCATATCTGCTTATTCAAGTATGACCATGCATTTCATAGTCTCACTCAACGAAGAATGCTAGACATCACTTTTTTGTTATATGTATCACACCCTAGACCCTTGGACCTGAAACATGACTATGGGCTTTGCAACAACCTTGACTAACTACTTGGAATTCTTCCTCCTATGCCAAAATAGATATCTCAGAGTAAGCAATTTATACTTGGCCTATTCTTATCATACAGTTGTAACCATACGAAATTCCGATGTGGGATGAAGTATCACAATCACCTCCTCCTAAGTACTTAGTGCCCTCGCTGGGCCCAAATGTAAGCCCAAAACCATAATCATGCTCTAATACCAACTGTCACCAGACCCTTGGGTCCAAAACGTGACTTTGGACATGACAGCTCTCATGGCTAACTTCTTCGCAACTGTCCTTGCTATGCCAAAACAGATATCCTAAGTTAACAATGGGTACTCAGATCCATTCTTATCAATACATATGTAACAATACATAATCCCGATGTGGGACGAGGTATCACATTATAAGATGGATAAATCCTATCTTGATCATTCAACATTCCACTACATAAATTAGAACATACACATGCCTTTTTTATCCACTTAGTTAAGAGTGGCGTTTGAATATATCAAAGTGTGTAATCTTTCATGCAAGAATCTGTGATGATCTCAAGTGAAAAGATCAGACATAATTATCACAACGATATCTCTCATGACACTCGTATAACTATCCATGAAGTGATTCCATGGTAGGACAATTTCTTACACAATACTGTATGTATATTTTTGTAATAATTTAATATCTTATATCCATGACAACGATCATCAATCAACATATAGTAGCCTCTAACGTGTTATTGATATCCTAATCCTAATAACACCTGAATAGAGACATTTTAAGAATATAAATAATCTATCCTAAAGACATAACATAATTTACTTAACAAAGTGCAAATATTAATGAAAACCATATATAGATATTGACAATAGCATGATACAAAGTTATGCCAACAAAGTAAACCGTCAAATGGTCCTAAGGTATGTCCAACACCTATATGATGGAAAAAAAGCTCACAATTTTCTATCAGGACCACCTAGTGGGATAAACAGATGGGGCTAAATTCAGATATTTGACCAATAAGTTTGTACGTTTGCTTCAGCCGTGATCTATGACATTTTGATGTGTGAAAGTTTTCTCATTGTGATTTTATGATTGTTCATTTTATCTAATGTATTTTGACTATCAGACATCAAAACTATTTTTGTATGTATATTTTAATTTATTTTAAAATAGAATGTACCTAATATCCATTGGGCTTTTAGGTCATGTACTTTCATTTTTTAAAAAATTTTCTAGTATAGATTGTATGGATATTTGGGGACAAGAATTTTGAAGAATAAATGTAATTGAGAATACTTTGATACTATGTTTTTAAAATGATAGGACATTGAATTGGAAAATTTACTAGTTTAATGGTTCAATGGTTCAACCCCAATTGAATCGCAATTAGATCGTAAATGAACTAGTTATATTATAATTGAAATCAAATATATAAAAATATAAAATATGTTAAATTAATGTGACTTTTAAATAGTGATATTTACAAAATGATAGGGAAAAAGGCACATTTTCTTACAAGAAAAACAAAAAAAAAAGATCATATATGGGCTAATACTAATTACTATGGCCTTATATAGTTACATAACTGATTTGTTTGGTAGAGGAAGATTAACCACCAAAGAAAAGTAAAAACCCTAGCATTATCATATTTAATAAAAAAAAAAGAAAAAGAAACCCCTACAACTTTAGGCCTCCCCAATCCCCACCTTAAATCTAAACTCTTTCTTAACATTCTCATGCCGCCTCCCTCATTTCTCTGATCTCTTCTCCTTCATTCTTTTTCCTTTTCCTTCTTTCTATTTTCTCCTGTATTTCTCTTATTATTTTGTAGTTACTTTTCTTTCGTACTGTTATTTGCATCATACACATATTATTCAGGTGACGATGTGCTGCTTTTATTAATTTATTTCTTGTATTTGAAATTCTCATGGAAGTTTCTTTCTCTCATGATAAAATTAATGAAAAGCTTTATCTGGATTCTATAGCGAAATTTTTTTCTCACCTGAATTTCTTTTTTCCCCTTTTTACAGAAATCAAACAGTTCAATATTAACCTGCCACTGTACCATTTTATCCATCAAACTGGTCGGTCCAAAGTGATTTCTTAATTTTAGAGCGATTTTCTTTAAAAATGATTTGATGAATTAAATTGGATTGATAAGAAGACCGATTCAACCAGCAGATCCTATTCGATCAAATCCTTAAAACATTGCTTTGATATTTGTTTGAGATAGGGTTTAGAATTTGTTGTTAACTTATTTGAAACCAAGGTTTATTGTCTTTAGGGAAATATTTTATTTTTGAATGAGAATATTTTTTATTTAATTATTTAAGTTTAAATCATTCAATTATTTGGTTTGAATTTCTAGTATTACAGGCTTAGAGATCGTCAGGGTGACCTTACGAATTCTGTCATGTCAAGTTTTTGGGATTGAATGTTGGATCCCATGTTTGATCTGGGTCAAGAGTGTGACATTTTCCTGCTCATCCAATCAAAAGCATTAGGATGTATAATGATGGTGAATTTACTTCAAAAGTGTTTCAAGCGTCGTACTAGAAATTGAGGTTGAACAATCGATCCCTCATGTTCATACTCAGATTGGATTGGCAAAATCCTTGTTATGTATCCAAATCCTTGCCTGGATGTTGTTATTGATAATGCAGTTTTCCATGCGACGACATTAATTAGATTAAGCACCACTAGGAGTCCCTTGTAGTCTCCCAAACAGATGGTTCTTGATTATGAATTGGATATTTAACATTTAATCAGATTGGTTTGTGTAGTGCAAGTCCCTATTACATGCCCACCAAAAATGAGTAAAATGGGTCTTCATCATCGCATAGAAATTTATGTTTGATTTGATTCACCTTCCTATTAGGTTCTTGGAACCTACAACGTGTAATTCTTTTATCTGTAGATATGTGGATTGTCACTTCGATGAGATTGCATTTCCACCGATAGGGATACCTAGAGTTCTATTGGTAAGAAGCAAATACTAGTTGAGATATTCTCTTCGAATGAGAAAAAAATTATCTCATTTAGATCAAAGGATTCCTGAATCTAAAAATGAGGTACAACATATAATCCATTTACAAGCTATTGATAATAGACTTCCTATTGCTTTTAATGATGCTATCAAAGGCCACAAAGTCTTATATACCGTTGCAAGTGCTCTAGCTTGGATAGTTGTTCCTAAAGAACAAGTTGCAATAGTTTAGGATGTCCCATGCTTCAAAGGATACTGTTCCTCAAAAGGTAAGGGGGAGAGATCAAATTTCAACGCCAATAGAGCTTGATAGTATGATTGCTCCAAAAGATGTCATTCTCTCTAAAGAGGGAATAACCCATGAAAAGATCACCAATCTTAGGAATGTTGAGAATTCCATTATTTATTGTAATAACACTTAGGATTGAAATGAGATAATCACTAATGTTGTTTTTGCATTCTCAATAGCCTATGATGATTGTGAATCCCAATCTAACCAGAATGTTTTCAAAGACAAGATTAGCCTAAATGGGGAGAAGTAATTAAAGCCAAATTAGCTTCTTTTAGCAAAACAAGAGGATTTCAAGGTAGTAGCTTCAACCCCAAACAATTTAAAGCTTATTTGATATAAATAGGTATTTGTCCATGGCAAAGGAAATGAGAAAAAGCAAAGTGGTGAGATATAAAGTTTTCCTTTTGCCCAAGGTTTCTTTCAAAGACTTATTATAGATTATGATGAGACATATTCATCTGTTCTAGATAAGCTAACTTTTCTTCTTCTCATCGGTCTGGTAGTTCTTGAAGAATTGAAACTATATCTTATGGATGTTGTGACGACATATGTATATGCTTCATTAGATTCTAACATTTACATGAAAACTCCTGAGGGATTCAAAATGCCTGAAGCATGTATTTCGTGCAACTTATTCCCAATAGTCGTAAGATTTTCTAAATAGGTTAAATCAATTTGGTCAAATGTGGTATCAACGCTTAAGTGAGTATCTAATTGAGGAAGGTTACTCAAATGATCATATCTACCCATGTGTGTTTATTAAGAAATCAGAATCCGGATTTACGATTGTAACCGTTTATGTCGACAATATGAATCTAATTGGAACTTCTGAAATGTTAGCTAAAGGTACTTGGAAAAGGAAGTTTGAAGCTAAGGATTTGGGTAAACAAAACCAAATTATGCCTTGGTCTAGAGCTTCAAAATAAAGTAAGTGGATTAATTGTCGATCACACTAATATATTGAAAAATTACTTAAACGTTTCAATATGGACAAAACTCATCCATTGAGCACCCTTATGATTATAAGGACTCGTGATCCCCAAAAGTTATTGTTTCCTCCTAAAGAACTTAGTGAAGAGATACATGGTCTTGAAATACTATATCTCAATGAAATTGGAGCTTTAATGTACTTGGACCAATATACAAGACTTGATATCACTTTTGTAGTAAATCTATTAGGTCGTTTCACTTCTGAGCCAACTCGAAGGCATTGGAATGGGATTAAGCATATTTTACTTTATCTTCAAGTAATCATAGATTTAGGAATTAGGATTATATTTTGACTAACTTTGTTTATTTAGTTATGTTGATGTTTTATGTAAATCGATTATTACGTTTCTATGATGAGATCTACTAAATTTAGTGGCATTTTCTCCCATCCAATCTGAAATTGTTGCTTTATAAGAGGTTGGAAGCAATTCTATTGGGTTAAGATCCGTTATAGAGTATTTTCTCAAATCTACTAGATTGACACCAGTAAAATTTCTCTGACTATAATTTATAAAGATAATGCTACTTGTGTTACACAAGTTCGGGGAGGATATATTCAAGGTCATAGGACCAAGCACATCTCAACTAAATTCCTCTATATTCATGAACTTCATGAAAGTCGACAAGTTGATGTTAAACAGATTCAATGCACAAAGAATCTTGCAAACCTATTAACTAAATCATTGTCAACATTAACATTTGAAAAGTTGGTCTATGGCATTGGCATGTGGCGAGTTCATAAGATGTAAGATTAAAGTGTAACATAGATGTCGATAAGGCTTGATTGAGGGGAGTCATTATAAACTATGCTCGAATATTGTTTTCTTTATGATAAGTTTTTGTTCCGTTGGGTTTTTTTGACTTAAAGTTTTATCAAGGAAATTAGCATGTTTAGTTAGGCTCCAGAAGCGGCAAGAGAGACAGATTATGAGAGTTATAAACTATATTATTTTTTCCTTTAGTTTGATTTTTCCCATTGGATTTTTCCAGCTTAAAGCGTTTAATGAGACAATATAAATACATATATATATATATATAT
>JAOXNR010053185.1:0-14747 GCA_028571225.1 Parsonsia alboflavescens
CCCCCCCCCCCCCCCCCCCCCCCCTCCAATCCAATCCCCTCTATCAATATTATCTTTTATTTATTATAAAGAAAAATAATTTCAATTAGTAGTTAACGAGGGGAAAAAAAAACATTTTTTTGACATAATATAATTATATTTAAAAGTTTTTAATCCATTTCAGATGTAGGAAAAAAGAAAGCAATGACAAAAATTATTATCAAAAGTTGAATAATTACTCAATAAATGCTAACTCAATATCTTTAAATTGTTATAATTATTAAATGCTTTATTTCCATGTCAATCAAAAACACTGACTTTATAATTAAATTGGCTCCCTTTTCATTAAAAAAAAAGGGGGGAACAATTTTAAATATACGCTTTAAAAGAATATTTATTACATTAGAAAATCACACTTTACTAATTGGTACATTTTTTCGATAATATTTGACGTAAAGGTAGAAATTGACCCCAAATATAGGCCCATTATTGTTATCTTCCTTACAAAATATACTCTCCCTTTTAAAATTATTTTCGTTTATGATTTTTTATGTGAATTAAGATAATCACATCATTACCTTTTTTGAACGATTTCACCGTTTATTATTAATGTTGATTTCTAATCTCTTTTCTCTCCTCTCTCTCTCCTCAACGAAGATTGATGGATTTATGGATGTAATATAGTATTGTTAGTAAAGGTTAAAAAAAGTTTAATTATTAAGGATTAAATGAGAAATTTAATTACACTTTTTACCTTGAAATATGTAAATGACAAACATTTTAAAATAATATATTATCTCCTTAAGTGACAAACATTTTAAAATAGAATGAGTAATTCGTTATAGTTGTCATTTCACTTGAATTAAGAACTCCTTTTTTTTCCCCCCCCTCGAGTCCTCAACTATTATTTGCTGATGAGCACATAACTCAACTTAAGAAGGCGTTGGTGAGATTTGAATTCGAAATCTTTTATATCTGCACTTGCCACTCCACTAATTATGATATCCTCAAAAGGACGAATTAGCAACTCTTAAATATAACTTTATTTTGTCAAAAATATCCTTATCTCCCATTAATGAATGCAATGCTCTTTCTTTAAAATAAATGGAAAAACAATATTATTAGAGGGTAAAATTTAAAAAAATTATCATAATTATTCATTAATGATTGTAAAACGACTTATATTAATAGACCAAAAGAACAATCTCTAAAGACTTAAATTTTGAGACTGAATAAGACTTTAAAATGATCTTTTCTTTATTTCAATCAACTAAAATACTTCCTCGTTCTATTTTATTTGTCCACTTTAGACTTTATACCAAGATTAATATAAATAATTATTGGATAATAATTTTTTAATAGAATATACTTATCGTCATTATGAGATTTTGTTTAAAACATATGAAGGTGTTTTTCCCCCCAAAAAGTTCAAAAGGGTAAAATAAGAAAAAATTCATTAAATACTCTTGGAAACTTGGAGACTGGGCAGGCCGCAATATATATAAATATAAATATTTTATATATATATATATATATATATATATATATATATACAGGATTGCTATAAAACGTAACTGGTGGAGTGCAATTGGAGCGCAACACGTTGTTTTGGCTGCAAAATAAGTGGACCTGAAGGATACATCCACTTATTTCGCTGCCAAAACGACGTTGTTTTGGCTATTGCTCTCCGCCAGTTGCGTTTTATAGCAATTTCGTATATATATATATATATATATATATATATATATGTATATATTTTAAAGGTGAACATATAAAATGGGCAAAAGGAATTATAATATATATATATATATATATATATATTATTATCTATATGAAAATGCTATAATATGCTGTAAACTATATTTTATGGAGTATTTCAATTAAATTTTTAACTGATCAAAATTAAAGGTCAACTATCTTTTTCTTAAAAAGAAATAAAATAAAATTTAATCTGGTAAACCTAAGGTTTAGTTTATCCTTTTAGATTTAATTTATAAAATATATTTTTAAAAAAGTAATTTTTTTTAAGAATAATTTATTTTTTCTAAAAAAGAAAAAGAAATTGACTTAATTCTTGACTATGAGAGACTTCACTAAAGCATTTCATAAGGTATACTCCACCCACAACACTTCTTTAAATATATATTTATATATATAGGCTTTCTATGTTGTGTGGCGTCACCCAGTTTGACGCAATTTTTTTTTCCAACACTGTTAAACAAAATTACGTCATTTTCGTGATTGTTTTGAAAAAAAAAAAGGGAGGCCAAACGAAAGCAGCAAAGCAGAGACTGTTCCACCACCACCACCTCCTCTGCGAGGCAAGCGGCGAGTGCAAATATGCAGAGTACCACCAAAACATCACCGCTATCACATCGCACCTACCACCAGATCTGAACCGAAGGGGAAAAAAAAAAAGAGGAAAACAAAGCAGAGCAACCACCATCAAAGCAAATCCGGAACCGAACCAACACCACCCTTTGCTTCTACTATGAATCTTTAACTAAACAAAATCGTAGAAGAAAAGCCACCCAACACGGAGTGCACCTACATGTGTGCGCCGAGTTGATTTGCCATTCAAGAGGAAGAGAGAGAGAGAGAGAGATTTGTCTTCTACATGTGAAATTTGAACCCATTTGGACCCAAAAACAATTTTTTTTTTTTTTTTAAAAAGCCAAAAACGATGTAGTTTTGGAGAGGTGCATAGCCAAACCATGTGCTTCATCGTATATAATAGAAATATTCTATATATATATATATATATATATATATATATATATTTATTTATTTATTTAATTTGGTCTCTATCAAATCAATAAAGGCCAAGCTAATAATTTTTTTATTTTTAATTGTCGTAAATGAAACTATTAATAATAGCTGCTATCCACCCACTTTAATGTCCGCAATGGGATTAGTTAGATATGGATACTTTAAATTAAAATGGTATTTGTGAAAATTTAAATTTAAATTTAAATGTAGTTTATTCTTGAGAAATTAGTATTCATTTTTACCTATTAAAAGATAAAAATAAATCCATTTAATTGCAAATGAAATAATTTTTTAAGAACTTTGATAAATCCATTTGCTAAAAAATAAATGATCCAGGTCTTTTAGTACTGAGGATTTTAATTATCCATAATAAATACATTTATAAACTAAACCCTAATTCATCGATTAAGTCCACTTATTCTCCACTCAATATCACTACATCTGTGCAGGACATTAGGAGGAAAAAGGTCCAATGCAATAAACTTTTTCTTAATTATTCTATAGTGATTAAGTTTCGCAAGATCTGATCGACTCAAAATTAATACTCTACTTTATATTTGATTTATGTTTGTTATGTGTGACATGATTTGTTATATGATATTTGTAGCCGTGAGTTTGAAACTTCTGTTCATGATTCGAGAAATTTTCAGGATACAATTGTCTTATGGATAAATTTACTTGAATCATTGTTTTTAAGAATTTATTTATTTATTTTTTATGATTGCTAAGTGGGAAAATGCATTGAGAGTTGGATAGATCTATTTTGGAATTACCATGGAACCTTCTTTTTGGGGAGACCCTCTTTTATATTTACTAATTTTTCATTGCCTCCGTGAATTTATGTATACAATTGAACTAACTAGGACTCTTGATCTTCATTCCTGCATAACTATACCGCATTTGGGATATTGTTTATCTCTATGAATATAGTGATTTGTTTCTTCGAAAAATAATAATAATAAATTAAATTTTTTAAAAATAAATTCAATCTATTAGAGTACTTCATATTATACCTTCTAGAAGATTTGATTGCACATCTATACGGCATTTGGGATGTTGTTTATGTCTATTAATATGGTGATTCGTTTCTTTAAATAATAATAATAATAAATTAAAATTTTTAAAAATAAATTCAACCTATTGGAGTACTTTCTATCATATATTCTAGAAGAATTGATTACTGATCTTTTAATATATTTTTTATATTATATTTTTTAATGTATTAATAAAAAAATTTATATGGACGTAGCATTAATAAAAAATTTATATGTATTTTAAAAAATTAAGTTTTTTTTATTAATACTATAATGATAATAATAATAAAAAGTAGCACAAGAAAATTTATTAGATGATTTTTAGTTAATTTTGATGGACTCTGAATTTTTTATTATATGAAATATTTATACTAATAAAAAAATTGATGTGAATCACTCAAGATATATTTTATAAATTAAATTCTAAAATTATATGTTAATTTTTTTTATTAGTATAATACATAAATAAATATTTAATTAAAAATTCAGAACACGTTGGTGAAGGGGGGCGCAAGCGTACTACTATGGAGCAAGTGAAAGAGAGAGACAACGGTGCCGGAGTTCCTGAAGCTGTAGTTATCGGTAGCTGTCCGACTCCGTAGCTCCTCCAACCAGTACCCGTCCAAAACGTGCTATCACGTCACTTCAACACACTAGTATTATTTTTCCTCTCACTCCCTCACACACACAGCTGCCCCAAAACCCCCACCCACGATTTGATCGATGACGAAGAAGAAGAACTGAACACAAGAGAAAAGTCAGATGACGCACGACGGACGAAGAACTCCCATTTCTTTTCTTTTTCAGTTTCATCATCACTGAGTATCAAAAATCGAAATACTGTACTGTGAGAGAGAGTACAACCGTGGCAGAGAAAGCTACTGTTGCAGAGCGTGCAAGAACGTGCACAAAAAACCTCAAAAACAAACACTGCACAAACCCAAACTTTTCTAACCTTACCCTCCTTTTTTTCCTGTGGCCCTGTCCCTCCATTTGACTACTTGTGGTATTCTTTCCTTTCCTAGCCCAAACTACAGCTTAATTGCTCTCTGCATACTCATCACTCTTTTCACGCTTTTCTTTTGACTTGTTCTTAATTTTTTTTTTCCTTTTTCCTTTCACTTGTGTCTCTTTTCTTTCTTTCTTCATCAATTTTGGGAATTCAGAAGGCCAAAATTAATTAAAATCTCCTTCGTTATCTTTCCGAATACTATTTCTTATCGTGCGGAGAGAGAGGGGGACTTCATTAATAATAATAATATTGTTAATGGAATGGTCTCTCTAGTTGGAAAATATGATCACCCAAGACTAGGCAAAACTCTTGTTCTTTCTTTTTGGAAATCCCAGAACTGCCCGCCCCGTCCTGGGAAGTTTTGAAGTGCTGTCCTTATTCTTATAGTAGAAGGGAAATAGAGGGAGGCTCAAAAGGGTTTTTGAGCACAATCTTCTTTTGTTCTTGATTTTGACACATGGATGAGTTATACAGGATTCATTCTTCCTTTTCATATACCGATGATGATGTTGATAATAACATGATGATGAGCCAAGTTGGAAGAAATCTTGGTGGGTTCAGAACAACAAGAAGTCATGAGATCATAGGGGGAGGAGGAGAAGGAAGATCATCAGAAGGAGGTTCAGAGATGTCAGATTTTTTGAAGTCCCAGATCGCTAATCATCCTTTATACCCTAACTTAGTGTCCGCCTATATTGAATGCAGAAAGGTAATCCTTCTCTTACTTCTATTTTGATTTTCACAATACCAAAAAAAAAAAAAAAAACATTTATGGGACTATCCTTCTCATATATATATGCAGGTGGGAGCACCCCAAGAAATGGCTTCCCTTCTTGAGGAAATAAGCAAGGAAAACCACCCTATTGCTTCTCCTTGTGAAATAGGAGCTGATCCAGAACTTGATCAATTCATGGTAAATCTGCATGTTATATATATGTATATATTCTTATGGGTTCAGATTCTTTTTGAATATGGTATCAGAAATATGTGTATTTATGAATCATATGTGTTTGAAGGAATCTTATTGTGAAGCTTTAAACAAATACAAGGAGGAGCTATTGAAGCCCTTCCACGAAGCGACAACTTTCTTGAACAACATTGAGTCACAGCTCACTAATCTCTGCAAAGAAAACTTTGCCACAGCCACAACCACAACCACAACCTCGTCCTTGACATCGGCTAACTATCATTCCGGTACTGACTTTTTACTTGTCTTCTTTCTTTCTTCTGATCTGCTTTAATAATAATCGAACAAAACAAAGAAAGAAAAAAGAAAAGAATTCTTCTATGGGAAACCATTTTCTTTCTTGATTGGTTGATGTGGGCTCATGCAATTCTTGGGCTCATGCAATTCTTGATTCAAGCAACTGTTCAAACATGCTTCGTGCGTGTTTCTGTACTTATCTCATCATTCATCCCCCTATGTGTTTGTGTTTCATTTTGTGTCTATTATTAGCTGGTTTTGAACCTGTTTTTTCCATGTTCTGTTTGACCTAGATTTGTAATTTTAGTCGCTAACTGGGGCATGAGCAAAGCAAAGTGAAACGGGAAAAAAAAAAAAAAACCCATTCCATTACTTTCTTCTTTTTTTTTTTTCACCTTTTCTGCAGTGATATGTATGTATTGTATACTTTTGAGGGCAACTGCAGTGTGAGAACCTGATGCATAAAAGTTCTGATTCCTCGCATAGTCTTTCTCTCTCTATACTAGTAGTGTAGTAGGAAGTCAGAATTTCTGTGATCTACTTAGATCTGACCCCCCTTGTTTAATGCTGGGCCATTCCTAAGGATTGCCAGTAATCTAAGGCTAGCTAGCTAGCCTTCGTAATTGAAACTTGTGAAAGGCTGGAGCCTTGCTTGGGCACCATTGGCAGGTCTCCAACAGTAACTTTGTAGAGAAATCTTGAATATTCATACTTACACACAACACATGGCTGTCCCCAATTCCCTCCACAAACTAGTACCTGTGATCATTAATCTTCAAACCATTGACCGGGTAATAGCTTTTGTTTGTAAACTTAGATTTTTCTCATCAGAAACAGTGACGCAAAAAAGTACGAAGTAAAGGGTCTACTTAGTTTTTTTTGTTTATTAACAAGTGATATCTAGGTTAGATTTATGCTTTGTAAGGCTTAAATCCACCTAAATTGACTTACCAAAACTAGAATTTACCTCAAGACTCTGTTAAATCGATTAACCAAAGCTAGCATTTGCCTCCATTGATGAGAAGGGAGTCGAACCCATCAATATTACGAAGGTCTCATTTCCTGACAACTTAGCCACACGTTTAGGCGCGTCTACTTAGTACCGTGCACATGAGTGTGATATAGTAGCTTAGTGAGGTTAAAGAACAGCCCATTTTATTATGTACCTTTGGGAGGAAGCCTATTCGAAAGACAGATACAGTGTAATGTGTAGTATCTTACTAGGGTACAAGATTATTAATGGTGGGGCAATATTTGCCTGCCAGTTAGTCATTGGAAATTATTCTTTCAAGGGAGTATATATTCGAAACAGTGTTATGAGTGAGGTCACAGAAAGCTTACAAATTTCTTGATAGTCATCGTGGCAGATGAATCTATTTAAGTGCACACGTGCAACCACTTCAGCTTTTAGCTTTGTCTAGTCTTTTCAGTCACCGGTCTTGCTCTCTCAGAAGAGAGAAGAGAAGTCTAATACCATTATGGAGATGCTATATTCTGGTCACTGCATCAACTTCCAGCTTGTGATTATGTCCACTTAATTAATAATATGTTTGTAATCAATAATTAAATGGGGTTAGTTGTTCATTATGTTTGCAATGATCAACTCAGTTTACTGGATTCAGGTAACTAGAAGTAGCAGTCAAGGGGGAGGAATGGGATTACAAATTAGTGAAGTTTTTTAAATATGGTTTTCTTTAAAGGAGAACACAATGGAGAATTTAATTTTGGCCTTTCATGTATTGGCCTAATTTCATGACTCAAATTACCTAATTACCAAACTTTTACAGCTTAGTCCCATTACATTCATATTGTAATTGGTGGAAGGCAAATGGGTATTTGAGTTGATGAAAGAACTCGTTTTGCTGGATTACTATTGGGTTATGTTCTCAATCGCTCCATTTCATTTTGTATAAAGAAATTGAAAAATTCAACTATATAAAGAATTAAGATTTTTTACATTCTTTTGTGTTGATTGAAATTTTGGTAAAGTACTTAAACCCCATGAATCTAGGACGCTAACTTGGTTATTGTTTTGTTTTGGGAAAGTTACAAATATTGATATTTTTACATGAAATGAAATGCTATTCAAAATTCCTAATGGATTTCTTGTGTTGGCTCTTATTTGCTTCTTTGCCTCTCATTGCTCTTAGTTCTAATTTTTAACATTGATAAGATGACAATTCCAGCTTCCTCATTGCATGTATTAAGTTTTACATTATTAATATTTACCCATCATATGTAAGATATATAAATAGAATGAGAAAATTAATGTAAAGAGTTATATGATTCTCCTTTTCGTTCATGATATAAGTTGCTTTAGCCCTTCAAATTTGTTTCATAATATAGGTTGTTTTGCAAAATTTAATGAGCATTTATTGCTATTTTTCCGGTCTTACCCTTTAGGATTCTTCAATTTTTGAGTTTATTTAATTAAGGGGTTTTTTACTAAGTTAACGTGTAGCAGTTGTGTCCTTAATACTAATGCAAATACTTAAAACGATCTATATTATGAACCATAATCAGAGGGAGTATGTAAGGCCAGATTATAATAATGGATAAGATTGACAATTCCAACTGACTATTCTTTTCTGAAAATTTGTAATCATTTCATTCATTTTGAGAACTTAACTTAAACAATTATATGATAATTATTGTTATTTATGCTATAAGTTAATTAAGGGTGGGTAGAAGAGAGTTTAAAAGGCATTAGTGCTTTGAGCATGATGAAGGGTACTGTCCATTCTATTGAATGCCATTTGAAGGATTTTATTGGCTTTGGAAAAGAAATTATATCATGTGTGTTTTTAATTTTGAATCTTTGAATTACAAAAATATTTATTATAATTTATAATCAATACATTCTAACAATTTTTTTTTCTTATTCTTGGCTTTATCATGCAAGTAATGCATGAATTTAGGAAATAACCTATTTTAATGCAAAATTAACATTTGTATTCATTTGAATTGTTAGTTTCTTTTGGAATGATTTCTTGCAATAATTTCTGAAAATAAGGTCAAAGTATTTTAAGTACTTTTGAAAATTAATACAATATTTTCTAGTATCTATATTTTTTCAACTTTTGTGTATAAAATAAACAAACAAAAGTATTTTATTATCTTGATAATTATGCAAAACCAATATTAATAGAAAATATATTATGTATGGGAAAAAAAAAAGTCAATGCAAATATATATATATATATATATCTTGAGTGTGTAGTCTTATTATTTACTTTTATCATGGGCACTAATACAGGTCCTTATTAGGTGGCTGTCTAAATAGGGAAGACAAATATGAAAAGGTTTGGATGTGGTAGAATGACTTTATTTTCCCAACTCACCTTCCAAATAACAAACTCCTTGTTAGTGATAGAATTCTATAGTATTTAACTAATTTGGAAGTGGGAAATAGAATTGAAAATGTCCATTATTATGTTACCATCAAGGTTTTGTAAATCTTATTCTGTAGGCCCCTCTTATGTGGTAGGCGCATTTTTTAGATTGTTTCCTTTTTAACTGCGAGTTGGAAATCCATGACATACTTCGTGAGTGTAATGGTCAAATCTAATGCAACTTATTTTCTTCTTGTACATACCATGTTCCTGGAAAAGATTCTTGTGAAGAGTTTCTTGAGGACTCCATGGTTATGATTCTTATAAGTTACTACCTTTGTGCTCTTGGGGTCGTTACATCTCCCTCTGAATTAACGCGAGGTAAATTTGGAATTCTTGATATTAATGAGAGGTATAGATAATGCATCCAAGTATGTCTTTTGACCATACTTCCTGTCTCCAGTATTTGATATATACGAGCAATATAGGATTTAGATTCTTTTGTTTTGTGTAGTTTAACGGTAAGTTGCGAGTATTAACTTTCATGATTCCTTGGGATCTGAAATGATAAGGTCTTGCTGGTTATGAATCTTGCCCGCTAAATATATTGCTGCGATAGTTGGTTCAGTGTATTCATTCAACCTTTAGCATACATACATGGCCTAGTATTGGAAAGCTTGGATGCCAAATGTGTTCATTATATAGTAGCATATAGAAAATAGCTTGGTATTCTTTATGTCTGTTTCTGTTCAAGCTTTAGGATAAGGTAGAGCAATAGTTTACCTAGAAATCCATTCATCATCATCCAACATCCTTTGGTGAAAATTGCATATGAAACCAATATTAAATTACCTGCTTCAATAGTTCTTGAGAAGTACATTTTCACCCTTTTAGTGAATGAATGTTGACACAATTTTGGTTGAAATTTGATTGTCAAGCAGTAGTTGAGTTGCCTTGAGTTCAATGTTCCAATTAATTAGTCACATCTTTATATCCCTTTAGTTCAATCTTCCAACTTTACTCCATTATAGAGAAGTCTAGTATCGTCTTATCCTTTCGTTCCTACTTCTAGTATACAATAGAAATATATTGGCACTTCATTTCTAGCAATTAATATCTCGTAGAACAGACCAGTCATCATGGTTTTGATGAAGTAATGAAATTTCTCATGTGATCCTTAATTTTTCTTTTGATGCATATTCCACATATATGTGCATAATGCCCTCTTCCATATTTTACATGGTTTTGAGGATGACACAATTATCTGATATGGTTTACTGTCCTCTGATCGATGCCATCAGATGAAGCAGGTGTTACTTCTGATGAGGATCTAAGCTGCGGAGAAGTTGAAGTAGCCGAGAGTCAAGAATCTTCTGGAGGCATCCAAGCTGAGAATGAACTTAAAGAAATGTTGATGCGTAAATATAGTGGCTACCTCAGCAGCTTAAGGAAGGAGTTTTTGAAGAAAAGGAAAAAGGGTAAACTTCCCAAAAACGCGAGAATGGCATTGCTGGATTGGTGGAATACACACTATCGTTGGCCATATCCCACGGTAACTTCAGTTCAACTTATTACTTGAATATCTACAAATTCCTGCCAAGAACAAAACAAACTTAGTCCAATGTTTTCCATGTAATAGCATATATGCAGAGATCCGAAGGAAGAAGTGACATGGTTTTTATTTATTTATCTATTTTACTCTTTGATCTTAATTTCTTGAAAGGTTTTGTGAAATGCTACTGGAATTTACCTTATGATAAGTAATGTCGATATGCAGGAAGATGAGAAAAACAAGCTATCAGAGGTTACAGGATTAGACCAGAGGCAGATCAACAATTGGTTTATAAATCAGAGGAAGAGACACTGGAGACCGTCGGAGGACATGAAATTTGCTCTGATGCAAGGAATGACAACGGGTGCCATAGCAGGAGGACCTCCTATGTATTATGATACTTCTGCTGGAGGAGGGCCTGGAGATTTTGGAACCTAAAGTATATATATATATATACATATGTAAAAGAATTGAGAGAGGTAAGCATAGGACAATTAATTAATGTCTATGGAATTATCCTGACTGACAATGAATAACATGTCACATGTTGTAATATGAATGAAGCAGTAGTTTCTTTTGGCAAGTTCTTGTTTGTTTTTGGTTTAATTTCTGCAATATGCAGCTCTTAATTGGTCAGGTGTATTTGTAATTGTCATATTAGGAGGCTTATTTTAGATGGGATTCTGTCCCCCCCTTTTGTGTTTTTTTTTTATCTCTTCGTTTTGCTGATGAGAGTTCTGTCATGCATGCTTGGTCAAGGTTTTTGTTGAGACCAAATTATTAGTTTATGCAAAGACACAACTTGACCAGAGAACTGTTCCAGTAGTAAAGCACATAGTATGGTATGGTTCAAAGGTCATGAATTTGGATTACAAATGTTCTTCAAAGTTTTGCCTTGGCCTTCCGTCGCTTGCTGGTGTCTGCATGGCAGGGCAATATCATATCGTGCCACCAAGAATTTCTATGGGGCACCGCTACGAATGTGGAATATTTAATTCTTATATGGTTATTTCTTATTTGTCTGACGGTATAGTTAATATTGTGATTATTTTCTTTTTTTTAATTTGATCATTTAACTTTTAAATGTGTTAATTTGATTATTTAACTTTATGTATTTAATCATTTAACTTTGTAAAATTTTTTCAAATCATTTAACTTTGTAAATAATTGTCAAATTTGTAAAGTTAAATAAGCAAATTAATATGTCTAAAAGTTGATCGGTCAAATTGAAAAAAAAAATAACTTTAATGGTTACATTAATATTTATGCTTTGTTTAAAAGGAAAATGCTTATGGCAAATTTAGGCACAAGCGGCATAACCATTACTGGACTTAAACTGACATAACTTTATGCTGATTTTTTAAAAAATGGAAATAAAAGTTGTGTCAGTTTCTTAAAAACGTGAAGTCAATTTTTAGACCAATATGGAATGAAAAATGAAGTAACTGTGAAATGTTAATAAGAGTAAGCTCGAAAAGAAATTATTCAAATATCCAAATTTGAAAAATGCCCATTAATTTAATTAGTGAGGGTAGTTTTGAGTAAACGTATGTAAATCTTTAAATTAAAAAAATTGTTATTACTAAGATTTTATATTAAAAATTTATATCTATTTATTCTAATATATGCGATATTAATATATGAATAATTCAAAATAGAAATAAGGAAGAAAGATTGTTTATTTGGATTAATGCATAAACAACAAATCATAAAATCTTTTTTCGGGGAAAGTTTGCCCTGATCCACCAACCTTGCCCAGTGGAATTGGTGAAATGCCCGACCCGCCCAGAGACCCAAAGGCACGAACAAATTGGGTCTTATAGTCTTTTTTGATTGCATTTCAATTCAATACTCTGGGTTATGGGCTGACCCAAGACATTCGCTCCTCCATTTATTTTCCCTAGACCTAGCGCTAGATGCCTTAGTCTTTCATTTATATTTGTTTTGGGCTCACCCATTGACTTAAGTATTGAAACCTTTCGAAGAAAGAACCCGACTTGCTTCGATTTCACTAATCCCATTCCTTTGCATTATGTGATCCATTAACGTTGACTCGAAACCAACTTATAATGAAGGATGTTGGAAATATTATACTCCCTCCATCCGAAATTGAATATCTCAATTTGACTTACATATATTTTAATACAAAAATTTGACTTAGTTCATTAACACATTGCATTATCAATTTTCTTAATAAATTTTTTTACTAATTTCGGAAACAAGACATTCAATTCTGAATAATTCAAAATGAAATATAAATGACGGAGGGAGTATATTTTTCTAGTAAAGAATGGGAGGGTACACGATTTTTACTTGGTGCACTTCTATCATACACAACAAATTTTCTTCCATAACAAGAGATGACTACACAAGCTAGAAGACAAGAAGGGAGGAGGAGAATAAAATATTTCCGAGCATGGGATATATTTTTGTCTGAGTTCTGCATTACCTTAAGATGCAGAGATTATGAGATATATATCTTCAGCCTAATAGGAATTAACTAATTGAAATTTAATTAAGACTAGTCAAATATATGGTCGGTTCATAAATAATACATGTATATATTTCTAAAAAAATCTAGACCGTATATCTAAAGTTTTAGTTTAATATATATTATATGGAATCAAGCTTCAAGTCATCCATTCATATCTATTTTAATTATATTTGAAAGCTTCCAGAGACATTCTATAAACTTAGTAAGGGTTGGTGTAGTCTCAACCTTACCTCTATATTTAGGATGCTCATTCAATTCCTGTCAAGTGTAGAGATTGACTCATTGTGTGTGGTGGTTAAGGGGTAGGTTCTCTCCGAGTCAAATTGAAATATAACCCTTGATTTACAACTTCTACGTGATCTAGAGATGGAAGTGTATGAGACCCTTATTTGATGCCGTTTAATTACATTTGAAAGAGGCGAAAGGAGATGAAAGAGGCAAAAAAATGAAGTTAAAAATATGGAACAACACTGAATTCAACTGACACGGAAAGCCTTCCTCCTACCTATGGAGAATTGCGCTTCTTAACGAGAAAAACTTGCACGCAAGCTACATAATACACAGATTCAGACAGACAATGTTTCATATTCAACTGCTAAAACACGTGTGAACTCAACTATATGCCACGCGATGATCAATATATATATCAGCTGTTAAAATATGTGTGAACTCAACTATATCCCACACTATGATCAAAAATATATAAATATATATATTTTTTTTATATATCTATGGATAATGCAAAGGGTGATAAATTAGTAATTTTATGAAGAGAAAGGGGTTGTGAACAAAACTTTATATTAGAAATCTATCTATTTTAAGAAATAAGATATTTGATCATGCATAACCAAAAATAAAATTAGATGCGTTCAATTATGGATGAAGGGAGCGGACTCCTACACACACAAAGAAAAAAACCGCTAAGAATTGCAGCTCAAAAAAGTCAAGGTTTGCAGAAAGATTGAGCTGAACTCACCTTGATAAAAATGAAAGTTGACCTTAGTAAATGAAAATTTGAAGAGTGTGAAAGCATAGGAAGTTGAGAATCTGAGATCAGATAAAAACTAACTATAAATATACAATGAATATATATATATATATATATTAGAAATGTTAATGTGCACTTAACCGTGCACACTAATGAGTGCAGTAGTTAGTCAATTAACGGTCAAACTTAACGGTTTCTATCTTTTGTTTTTTAAACAATTAATTAAAATTTAATCAAGTATATCTAGGGTTTAGTTTTATTCTTTTAGGATTTAGTTTATTTTTTTAGGATTTAGTTTATCCTCTTAGAATTTAATTTATCGTTAGTTGACTAACTACTGCACTCATTAGTGTGCACAGTCAAGCACACACTACATTACTCAT
>JAOXNR010053186.1:0-14741 GCA_028571225.1 Parsonsia alboflavescens
CAAGAATCAAATATGGGAGATCTCAATGCAAGCCTATCTATCATCTTGGAAAGACTTGAGAACATGGAAAAGGTCTTGTTTAAAAAGCATGTGTTAGGACTACATATGAACAAGAAGCCCGTACTCATTGGTGAATACTTGTTCAAATCTTGTGAAAGAGTATGTCAATGTCATGATGAGAATTTGTTCTTTAGTGAAGTTGATAGGCTTCAAGTTGTTGATTTTTTTTCCAAACTAAGGAAGAGGGCGCTACCACCGTGCCAAAAGCTTAAGCTGATAGCAGAGGCACAACTCACTCGTCTTAACCCAGTTCAGAAGCGGGCCACCATTACGGCAAGACTCTACCACTGTCGGGACCCAAACCCCTGCACCACCTCATCCTCACACCGACCACATGACCCGAGATGTATTATTCCCCCCCTGTTAAGTTAGGTTCGTCCTCAAACCTATGCAAGATTGGTGGAAAATGCAACAGGGTGCTCCAGCCCGCCACCTTGGCTCTGATACCAAACTAAGGAAGAGGGAGCTACCACCGTGCCTAAAGCTTAAGTTGATAGCAGAGAGGCAACCCACTCCTCTTAACCCAGTTCAGAAGCGGGCCACCATTACGGCAAGACTCTACCACTGCCGGGACCCAAACCCCAGCACCACCTCATCTCTCATTGGAGAAGCAACAGTGCGCTTTGCGCCACCTCATCCTCACATCGACCACATGACCCGGGACGTATCAATATATCTTATTTAACACAAATCAGAATCCTTTGAAAAGTTCAAAGAATTCAAGAACGAAGTACAAAACCAACTAGGCAAAAGTATTAAAATGCTTCGTTCAAATTGAGGTGGTGAATACTTATGCCAAGAATTTCATGACTATCTAAAAGAGTATGGAATAGTTCAACAACTTACTCCTCTAGCCACGCCACGATGGAATGGTGTATCTGAAAGGAGAAATCGAACTTTATTAGATATGGTTCGATCAATTATGAGTCATGCAGACCTTCCAATTTCTTTTTGGGGACATGCTTTAGAAACAACTTCATTTACAATGAATCGTGTTACATCTAAATCAATTCAAAAGACACCATATGAGTTATGGACTGGGAAATGTCCCAAAATGTCTTTTATGAAGATTTTGGGCTATGAAGTTTTCGTGAAACGTCAAGTTTCTAATAAACTTGAGCCTAAATCTGACAAGTGTCTCGTTGTAGGTTATGCTAAATTAACTAAAGGATATTACTTTTATAACCCCACTAAGCAAAAGGTGTTTGTAGCTCGTACAAGCATCTTTTTACAAATAGAGTTTGTCTCTAAAAGAGCAAGTGGGAGAAAAGTAGAACCTGAGAAGTTCAAGAACTACAAAGAGATACAAGTGATATAGAGATGGAAACTGAGTAGGCACCACAACCTATGGTTGGTCAAGGACTTGCTCAAGAGACAGAACCTCTGCGTAGTTTACTTAGGACACATCGTCAGCCATAGAGATATAGGTTTTTGATATCTCAGAATGGTGATGTGTTGCTCATAGATCAAGATGATCCTATTACCTACAAAGAAGATGTGATTGGCCCAGACTTTGAGAAATGGCTTCAAGCCGTGAGATCTGAAATGGAATCGATGTATACAAACCAAGTTTGGACTTTGGTTGATCGACCTGAAGGGGTGAAACCCATCGAGTGCAAATAGGTTTTCAAGAAGAAAATTGACATGGATGGTAAAGTTCATACTCACAAGGGGCGATTAGTCGCCAAAGGTTTCAGACAAGTTCATGGTATTGACTATGACAAAACTTTTTCACCTGTAGCTATGATCAAATCCATTAGGATCTTACTTGCTATAGCAGCATATCATGATTATGAAATCTGGCAAAATGGATGTCAAGACTGCTTTTTTGAATGGAAAGCTTATCGAGGTTGTGTATATGACACAACCTGATGGTTTTGTTGATCCAGATAATGCTGGAAAGGTGTGCAAGCTACAACGATCCATTTATGGATTAAAGCAAGCATCTCGTAGTTGGAATCTTCGTTTTGATGATGTAGTCAGGGAATTTGGCTTCATTAAAAATGAGGATGAACCTTATGTCTACAAGAAGTTCAGTGTAAGTATTGTGGTATTCCTAGTATTATATATGGAGGACATACTTATTATTGAAAATGACATCCCTACCTTATAGTTTGTAAAGACTTGGCTAGGGAGTTATTCTTCCATGAAAGACTTGGGCAAAGCAAATTATATATTGGGTATAAGGATCTACAGAGACAGATCCAGAAAGTTGGTTGGCCTAAGTCAGAGTACATACGTAGACAAGGTGCTAAAGAGGATTAGCATGCAAGAGTTTAAGAAAGGATTCTTGCCTATGACACATGGCATAAATCTTTCGAAAGGACAGTGTCCTACAACAGAGGAAGAAAGACAATGCATGAGTAAGATTCCATAAGCATTTGCCATTGGATCTATCATGTATGCTATGTTATGTACACGTCCAAATGTTTCAAATGCTTTGAGAATGACCAGCAGATACCAAGGTGATCCAGGGGGACGCGATTGGACTGCTCTTAAGAATACCCTTACATATTTACAAAATAGTAAGGATACATTCCTAATCTTTGGAGGTGATGAAAAGCTCATTGTAACATGTTACACCGATGCTTCTTTCCAAACCGATAAAGATGATTTTCAATTGCAATAAGGTTTTGTGTTTTGCCTTAATGGTGGGGCTGTATGCTGGAAAAGTTCAAAGTATTCAACAGTGGCAGATTCTATGACGAAAGCTGAGTATATTGCTGCTTCTGAAGCAGCAAAAGAGGTAGTTTGGGGTGGTTCCTAGTATCACTGATCCTGTGAAGCTTTATTGTGACAACAACGGAGCTATTGCATAGGCCAAGATCTCACCAGCTATCCAAACATATACTTGGACGATACCACCTGATTCGAGAAATTATCGACAGAGAAGATGTTAAGATATGCAAAGAACCAACATATGACAATGACGCTAATCCTCTAACGAAACCTCTGACGCAGCAGAGACATGATCATCACACTAGATCTATGGGCATTAGATTCATGAGTGATTGGTCTTAGTGCAAGTAGGAGATTGTTAGATATACCCTAAGAACATATGATGATTTTACTTAGTTGGCATAACTTTGTATAATGATGTTATTTATATCATCATACAATTTACTTTTATATCTACGTTTCATTAAATAAATTATGTAATGTCCTTAGAATAGTTTATTTCTATTCTTAAAACATCCCTAGTCAAGTGTTATTGAGATTAGGATATCAATAACAAGCTAATACTAGTATGTGCTGATTGATGACAACTGTCATGGATGTGAGATATCAAATCATCACATAGGAACACGTAGAGTATCGTATACTAGATTGACCCACAATGAAATCACTCCATGGATTGTTATATGAGTGTCATGAGTGATTTCATTATGATAATTATGTCTCATCTTTTGACTTGAGGTCATTAGAGATTCCTACATGAAAGATTGCATACTTTGATATTGTTAAACATCACTCTTAACTGAGTGGACAATAAAGGCATATATTGAGTATGTCCTAATTCGTGCTATGGAATGTTGAATGATCAAGAAAGGATTTGTCCCTCTTATATAACTAGAGAGTAATGTCTAGCATTCTTGGTTGACCAAGATTATGAAATGCATTGAAATGCTCAAATAAGTGAATATGAGATATTTATCTTATTCGGTTTAGTTAATCTACTCGGGGCTAAGAATTGAGATATTGAACTTTATGAGTATGACAAGTTCCATGACAAGTATTCAATTATGACTTCCTGGACAAAGAGATTAAGACATATTATTTTTGTCATGGAATGTTTTGTCTTATCACCAACATTCTCGTTAATTGGATTGCAATAATTTGTTGCTAGACACCGCTTATTGTATATGACATTAAATATCATTTATGTCAAATGTCAATTTTATGAGGACCTATTGGGTCACACATTCAAAACGTATCGCTTAATGGGTAGTATCTCATTTGAGACCTAAACGTAATTAGCTAAGTTGTTTAGGCTAATTCACGAATAGGAATTAAACAAAATATAATTAAGAGTTATTTATGTGACTGAATTGTACTTTTCCATTTTCATTGAATCTGGACGAAATTATAATTCAGTATTCTCTGACAGACTTCTCGTTTTTGAATTCAAATTAGAATTCGAAACGAGATTGATTTATCCGGAAGACTTCTTATCACTAAGTCTTCCAGGGTTTTTGAGATTGAATGCCTCTCTCTTTTCTTTTCAGTCTTTTTCTGTTAGAAAGTCTATGTAGAAGAAAAACAGAGAGTTCAGAGAAATTGAAAAATGAGAAAAAACATATTCACGATTGAATCTAGCAGTTCAATTGTGTTTATTCCCGTTGCTTTATTCGTGAGACGTACATTGGAAGTGGACGTTCGTGTGACGAAGTGGAGGTAATGGTCGGAGATTTTTGCTGGTGACTGCAAACAAGAATTTTGAAGTTCATATTCAGTTTGAGAATCGAAAAAGGTAATGTCAGTGCCCTCTCTAGACTCCCTCGGAACGGTGCTTGGAGGAGGTCTGTCTATGGCCTTCCCTTCATTAAAAAAATCATCCCTTGCATGATCACCACCACACTAATGTAATCTTTCAATTTTGTTAACGATTACCATTTTAGGATCAACTTCCCCCTTCAAATACATGATCCCGTATATATCTTCAATTTCCATTAATTTAATACTTCCATCAGATAGTTTAGATGCAATTGAAATTTGTATGTTGAATTGGTTTAAATCAATCTTCATAAAATCTGCCATAGATCTCTTAAAATCTTCATAACTAATGTTGTTTAGTATAACTACTGGACGCACCCTTTCACTTAGAGAACCATCATGAATAACAATTCTGATGTAATCCATTTGCAAAAATCCGAAGAAAAATATATTAAATAAGAGGTAAAAAGGGGGGAGAAATAACTTTAAAAAACAATAGATAAAGAGAAGGGTCTTTTTTTAAAATAGAAAAAAAAGGGTGTCTAGAAAGTTTTTTTAAAAAAAGTTTGAAGGTCAGAACATAAGTGTCGAAGGTTGAAACAAAGCTCTGGAAGGTTGGTTCAACCTAAAAAAGAATTTTGATCAAAGGTTGGAAAAGAAATCTAAAAGGTTGATTTATCTTACAAAAAAAAAAGAGCACAATCTCGAATGTCAGTCCGACCTTCGGAACTTCTAGAGGCCAATCCAGCTTAACTCAACTCGAAACACTCTGCAACCTCCTTTCTTTTCTTCCTTACACTAAACAAACAATACAAAACATAAAAATAGCAATACCCAAAGACACTTTGGAATCAAAACACAAGATCAATCACCATAACAGCAAAAAAGAAAAATTAAAACGATCTTTTCAACTCCAAACACTACCTTGGTCTTGTGAAGTTTAAAAAAAAAAAACACAACTTTCCCAAACATAATGCACCACCAAATGGGTTCATTTCAAGTGAAACTTTTCTTGACTTCTACCGAATGAAACATCATCAATGATGATAATTGTTGTCTTCAATTCAATTTTACAACAGTGCAATGGTAGTTGGGGATGTTTTGAAGATGCAATATAGTAACTACATGTTAAAAGCGAATAAATGTTAGTTTTGTTTTTTCTTATTAATAGGAAAAGTCGAAATGGATACAAAGTGAAAAGTTAGTTTTAGAGTTGGATAAATTATGAAATTTTGTGAAAATTTGGATAAAATAGAAATCTTTCTATCCAAATTGGATGGATAAGAAATAGACCTAAAATAAGATGGAGGAAATATTGGCATTCTGGCCCAACAGCCAATGGGATTTGAACAAAACCACTCGGGCATCAAGTGGAATTAATGGGCTTTCTTTAATTAATCAAAATCGATAAACATTTTATGATTATTCAATTTTATATTCACTTTTCATTTTTATTCCAATTTTAATATTTTCTTAAATTAAAAAAATAAAATTCAACCCCATTTCATAATTCCCTTATAATTACTAAATTATCCCCTCTTAAATTCAACGAACTAACACACATTGACAACATGATTTTACTCTCAGAAACCATTGAAACAAAGAATCAAGAAAACAGAAATCTGAAGTTCCTTCATGTATACTCACTCTGAAAGGATTTCAAGTGCATAAGACTAGTCATTATCATTGATGCCATAAACTTAAAAGGTGTGTGTGAGGGAAAATTTATGCAACAATTTGTGCAGATGGAAATGAGTACATTTTTTCTCTAGCATTTGGATTTGGTAAGGATGTGAAGGGAATGGTTTCTAAAAGGAACTGAAAGCTTCATTTGGATTGCCTGATGATTTTGTAATTGTATCAGATTGTTACAAAGGCATATGACATAACATGAACCTTATTATTCTTCTGTACTAGTAGACAACTTCCCTCTGCCTTTGTTTCTATATGTAAACTTCATAATAGGAGTGTATTCTATTTGAATAGTTTGGGAGAAGGGATATAAAATCGTATTAAAAATAAATGCTGTGCTGAGAGATTTTTTTTTTTAAAAAAAAAATTGTTTCAGGTTCTGGCTTTAAATTGCAGGACATGAATAAGTGGTGAATGTTAGTTTGATAATAGAATGTGTAAAAATTTTTTTCTTTTTTCAATCTTTTTTCTCTTATTAATTGAAGAGTACGTAGGGGAGGACTGGAAATTAATAATGTTGGATGAGTTATGGCTGCTACGTGTGTTTTTTCCATTCTGCTTTCATGAATTTTTGCTGGTGAGATAGGTCCAAGAGGGTTAAATGAGACATCACAGGCCAGGTTTGGGTCTTATCGTTGAGACCCGTGGTATGGCACAGGCCAAGGAGGGGCTAGGGCAATAGAGGACTAGACAGGTCTGGGTTTGCTGATACCTTGCCCGACCTGCCCCATTGTCATTCCTACTCCAAGAATTTGATCTTGAAATAAGAGATAGGAAAGGAATGGAGAATAAGGTAGCCGACCATTTATCTCGACTTGAGAACCATGAGCAAGAGGATTTGTCTATGGAGATAAATGATGATTTTCTTGATGAGAAACTCCTAGCTGTTTCTGAGGTAAGTATTCCTTGGTATCCTGACATTGATAATTATCTTGTGAGTAAACAATTTCTTCCATATATGAACCACGAACAAAAGAAAAGGTTCTTACACAACACCAAGTTCTATTATTGGAAGGAACCATTCCTTTTCAAGTAATGTGCAAATCAAGTCATAAGAAAATATGTTCCAGAGATCGAGATGGAGAGTATCTTGACACATTGTCATTCTTCTTCATATAGAGGCCACTTTGGAGGAGAAAGAACTACTGCAAAAGTTCTTCAATGAGGTTTTTATTGGCTTAATTTATTTAAAGATACTCATACCTTTGTTTCTCATTGTGATAGGTCTCAAAGGACAGGAAATACCTCAAGAAGGAATGGGATGAATCTCAAGAACATCCAACAAATAGAACTATTTGATGTATATGGCATTGATTTTATGGGACCATACCCATCATCCTTTGAGAAGAAATACATCCATGTGGATGTAGATTATGTATCCAGGTGGGAAGCCGAAGCATATGACACCAATAATTCCAATGTGGTTTTAAGATTTCTAAAGAAGAACATCTTTAGTTATTTGGCACTCCAAGAGCATTGATTAGTGATGAAGGTATTCATTTTTGTAATAAACAATTCGCTCGACTTTCGGCCAAGTATGGAGTAACTTATAAGGTGGCATTAGCCTATCATCCTCAAACCAAAGGCCAAGCAGAGGTATTCAATAGAGAAATCAAGAGGATCCTTGAGAAGATCGGTGGGCCCATCAAGAAAAGATTAGTCAAGGAGACTTGATGATGCATTTATGACCTATTATAGGCTACTACATTCATTTTCATAGGCATTACATTTTGGAAATGAAATAATTTCATAAGGGAAAACTCCTTTTCTTATAGTGAGGATGCATTTTGTTGAGTTTGTTTTTCATTTTCAGTAGTCTGGCTCTTCATCTTATGTCTCATCTATCATGTCTCTTGTTGGTGTCCAATTTTCAACTAATATTCCTCCATCGGTTGTATTCTTCCCCGATTCTCCTATTTCTTCACCACCAAGAACCCCAGGGGCATAGGCGAGCTGGTAAGACTGACGTGACGTTTGGTTAACTCCAATGGCAGGCAGGCGGAGGTTCGAAACCCGTTGGGAGTAGAACATTGGCATTAAATTGCCACCCGTTACGTCCTCTCCATCTATCCTCTGCCAGTTCGTGCACATCCCTAATTTACACCCCGCTGGCACGAGGGGCCTTGTCGTGACTAGTGGGAGGGGTTTCGCCCGAAAGGGACTTTGCCCTTAATCCAAAAAAAAAAATACAGATCTTGCCAATACAAGTTCATCTTTAGACTTTCCCATTCTGCACTCACTTTCTATAGTTGGTCCTTCTCCTTCCCCCCTTTACATCCAATGGTCACAAGCTCTGAAAATGGTATTCGAAAACCTAACCCTTAATATGCTCTCTTTGCATCTGCTCTCTCTTTCTTAACTATTGAACTAACTTGTTTTCCACAAGCTATCAAGGACTCTCATTGGCGTTCAACCATGGTTGACGAGTTCAATACTTTAATTTTCAATCATACTTGGACATCCTCACTTGAACATTTGTTTCTTGCAAATAGGTCTATCGAGTCAAACAAAAATCCAATGACTCTTTAGATCATAATAAAGCCCGCTACGTTGCTAAGGGTTATAAGTGGAAGCCTAGTATTGGTCTCTCTAAGACCTTTAATATTTTTTTTTCATCCCGCTACCATTCGTCTTGTTTTGGAAATTGTTGTGTAACAAAATTGGCAACCCTATCAACTTGATATTAAGAATGCTTTCTTACATGGTGCTTTCTATGAGTGTATCTAAATGTCACAGCCTCCTAGTTTCATTCACTCTCAATTTTCTACCCATGCTTGTGAACTCCATAAAGCTCTCTTCGGTCACCAGCAAACTCTTCGTGCTGGTTTAGTAGATTTCAGTAGCTCTCTCTTAGCTTATGACTTTTGTAATAGTAGACTAGATAGTTATGAGTTTGTTTGTTAATGTGGCTTTGCTTGTACGTATCTACTTCTTTATGTTGATGACATCATTCTCAGAGGTTCTAGTAATGACTTCAAATTTTCATCCATCACCTAAAGTATCTCATTTACTTGTCTATTGTAGGCCCATTAAACTGTTTCTTGGGTATTCATGTGTATCATACATCAAGTGGTTCGCATTTAGATTAGTCTAAATATGCACAAGACTTGTTAGCATGAGCAGGAGTTTTGAATTCAAAAACAGTAGGATCTCCAATCTAAGGGTCTAAACCCTCTGTTTCATACAGTGAGTTATTATCAAATGCTATTGAGCATCGTTGTTAAGTGGGTGCTTTATAGTATTTAACTATTACTAGATTTGGCATTACCTTTGTTGTTAACAATGTGTGTAGTTTATGAGTGCTCCTCGCACTATTCATCATTCTCTGATTAAACGCATTCTTTGTTATATAACCCGTACCTTATCATTGGGTCTTTGTAATTCCTGCTACTTGTACTCTTAGTGCTTATATTGATGTTGATTGGTCTGTTTGTTTCGATACTCAACGTTGCACCTTGGGTTTTGCTATGTTTCTTGGTACTATTTCTATTTTTTGGAGTTCTTGTAAGTCACAACTTACTTTCTATCGATCGTGTACAGAAGTAGCCTATGGTGCTCTCACAAGCTTTGTAGCTAAGTTGGTTTGGATTCAAAATGTGTTAAAAGATTCAGGTGTATTTCTTCATGATTCCCCTTTTGTGTTATGTGACAGTTATAATGTCATTTGCTTATCCGTCAGTCCTAGTTTCCACTTTCAAGCGAAGCATCTTGTTATTGACTTTCATTTTGTGAGGGGAGGAATTGCATCTAGTGTAATGTTGAAACTCTCTCGACAAAGCCTCGTGATTGGGAATTAGTTTCCATTTCTGCAAGTTCACTATATTTCCACTAATCGACTTGCTAACGTTGTCACAAAAGATCCGCCAACTCATCAGTTCAAATAATTGAGGACTAATCTTCAAGTGATCCCATCCCCTACGCAGATTAGGTAGGTGTGTTAATTTATTTAGTACAATTGTATTGTAATAATGTATTGAGTTAGTATTTTTTTATAATTTAGTTATGAAGATTACTATTGTAAATTAAAGTTATATTATAAATAAATTATGTGAACGTTAGAGGGCTGAGAGAGTTTTTTCGAAAATTCAACATTGGCATGCAACCACGATTGAGGGATTGGATAATAGAATTGCTTCCCGTGATCTTCTTTTCTGCGTCATGTGCATCAATCATGGGCCACTTAGCGCCGTGTGATTGGATTTTTTCCGTTATTCCTGTCCATTTATCAGCATTCGGGCCTAGTAACTAAGGTTTAAGAGGCAACTACTAATCTCCTCTGTGTATCCATTTATTTTACTTTATTTTTATTTTTTTGGAGGGGTTGTTAAAAATGGAATCAATCAGAAGGAAGGGTGTCATGTTTGACCCAAAAGTAAAACATATTAACTACTACTAATCTCCTTTGTGAAAGAGGAGAGGCAACCTCGGATTCCAGAAAAGTGAGGCTCGTTTGGAACAGATCAATCAAAGTAAAGTCCAAGATTCGAAAGGATATTAAATCATTGGAATTGCAAAGGTAATTCTTTTGCTTTCGGGGAAAGACGTCAATCCATATGCAGTTTTCAGAACTATTCCATTCAGGCTTCACATATTATTAATAGGTCCTCCACCTTAATTCAATCTTCCTATTATTCCAATCCTTCACCTTATTCATATTAGCCCTTCAGGCCGTGGTTGGTTTGGCAAATGCAAACAAGCGCCTCCAATGCGTGTGAGAGTGATTGATTTAATCCATGTGGGATTTTAATTAAACTGATGTCGATTTTTAGGGAAAAAATAAAAAGAAAAATGTCATTAAATATTTTTCTTGAAATTTTGACTACCAAATTTAGCTTCAATAATTTTTTTCTTGGATTCTATCAAAGTGCCCAGACTTTTTTCTGTTTTCAATTTTCATTTCTTTTCTAGAAGAATTGCTGCCATTTATTTATTTATTTTTGGCTTTTCATAATGCTGCATCGCTAGTTTTCAAAAACAAAAATTCAAATAATAAACATAGAATCCAACATAATTCTCTCTTCCATAGTTTTCAATTATCAACCTACAAACCATTAAATAAAAAACAAAGTTCATTTTTGATTGGATATGTGGGGAAATGGCCGAATTTACTTCGATTGAATTCTAATAATGGTCAATCTCGCAAAAATATCAGGAAGCCAACTGCGTCATTAATCATAAGGAGCCATTCAACCAGACATGAAATGCCAAATTTAGAGTGGGAGAAAACACATTTTGGATTCGACATTTTGTCTGGAGAGGAAAGTCGAAAATGCTCTTCCTTCCTTCAGTTCAAAAATTTTTTTTAATAAGGTGATATTTATCCTTTTAGGTTACTCCTGTTGAGTTATTTTTCAAAATCTCATGTGGCATACATGTTAGAGTAGGATTGTGTTTGATACTCTCCGCTTAAATTAGATTAATCACCTCCTGAATCGCTCATATGAGTATGTTGAACAAAGGTGAAGGGTTCAAAGAATTGGAATAATAGTTGAAGGGCTAGATAGAAATATTGAATCACGCTTATCAATATATTAAGCCTTCTTTCAATTTTGGTAAGTTAATGACCATAGCATTGCAATAGCCTTCATTCCACGGGATTTCAAAACTATTATTCCCCGTCTCACAGTATAAGTCGTTTTAGCTGTTATCAAAGTATGATTATGATGTTTTTTTCATTCTTACCTTTTATTGATATTATTTTTTATTCATTGTAAAGAGAGAATATTGTAATTATTAGGAGATTGTATTTAATAATTTTTAATCCACGTAAAATTACGATTGACACTTACCGTGCTGAATGAAAATAATGGTGTAGTAGTATCACTCAACACAACCAAAAGAACCTTCCCACTTCCAGGGCAGAAAACAAAACCCAAGACATTGATTCTCACGTGTGGGCTCTCGCATGTAAAGTAAACACATAAACACAAAAAATTTGGTTACCTCCCTTCCTTTTTTAAAGTGATCCCTGTCTCATAATACTTCTTCTCTCTGTAATTATGAATTATTTATACTTATTTTGTCAGAGTTAAAAGTGATGTTTTTCCCTTAAAATGATTTTATAAAAAAGAATATTGAGAATGAAAGAAAAAAAAAATTGTTATATGGACAGAGAACATAGGTCATATTATATAAAGTAAGTAAAATATCTATAACTATCATGTACCAACAATGACTTGTAATTATGAATAAGAGGTTCGATGACTTATAATTAATTACCTTTAAAAACATGTATAATAATTTTTTTATTCCTTTTATTTATAACTATAATTTAATTTCACCATGATAAATGTTAGAAAATATTAAATTAAAGGAATGATTAGAAAAATATAATAACTCTGCATTAATAATTGTAATTGACTTATATTATCAAAAGATTGATCAGATGATGTCTTAGATTATGTTATATATAGAGAAACTTTTTCATTTTCCAAAATATGTGACCTTCCTAACTTATAAAAGGATATTCAATAATTTTTCCTACTATACCCTTCATATATTAAATAGACAAGCAATAACTTCATTCATTTCAAATTAATTGTGACTTAAGGGGAGATGTCTTGTTGTATTTTAATTGTCACTTACACATTTTAATTCCAAAAAGGTAAATAAACTTCCTATTTTAATCCTTACCGATCAGCTTTCTATTTACTTCTTTCAATGCTTCACTTTTTCAATCCTACAATCAAGTAAGGAATGGAAGAGAGAAAAAGAAAAAAAAGAGAGAGAAGGGAGTAAACGATTAAGGGTAACATGGTCAAATAAGATAAAGTATTAATTACCTTAATACATTTGAAAATACCTTTAGTGACAACTAATTTGAAACAGAAGGGTCATGGTTATGAGAGAAAAAGATAAAGTAAATAGATTAGATTGATTATTAATTAACTTAATCTAGGAATTAGTCAATTTGTAAAGTGGTTTGCTTATATATAAAAATAAATTATGAGTTTGACTCTCGACTTAATGCTGGAAAAGGGTATTTTAGGACAATGCAACAAGTGTCAACTAATGATTGGTTAAGGAAGTATTTAGCATTTTTGTAAAATATTGATGTACAATCCAACTTAAGATGTTATTCCCTCCATTTCAAGATAACTATCACTTAAGTTTACTTTGGAATGATTTGGGTAATCAATGAATTTCTTCTGTGGACAATATTATCCCTCATTATTATATTTTACCTCTATCCTCTCTCTAATTGGTTGGACAGTTATTGGAAGCATAGAAACGGTTGATTAATTTTGAAAGAAGTTGCTAAGGCAATAAAATAACTAATTTTATATGATTTTGAAAGAATTATTTATTGATATTCTAGTTTTCTTTTGCCAATTTGTGGAAAATTTTTACTCCCATATTTATTTCTTTGATTGTATTAATTTTTGTGGAAAAGGATTGAAAATGATAAAATTGGAAAGCAAGAAGAAAGGAGAATCCTATTTCAAGAAGGAGACTAAATGGAGGATTCTTGGAGGAATTAAAATTCAAGAAGGAGAAGAATTGAAGTTGCCTAAATTCTAGAAGATATTGGAAGACAAATTCAAAGAGGAAAACTACTTCCTATTCTTATTAGGAAAATACTTCTTTTGTAATAGTTAGTTTAGTTTTATTATCTTAGTCATCTATAAATAAGGTAGCTTTCTACACAATCATCTAATGTAATCTCATCTCATCTCTCATAATTCTTATTCTTTCTTCTTATGTTTCAATCTTTTATCTTGTATTGTTTTGAGATGATGATGAGTAGCTACTTTATTTGTGTTAGGATTGCAATGGATTCTTAGTCAATTTATTTGAGTTAAATCTTATTTCTTCATATGGTGGTTATGCTTTATTGATTTATTTGTTCATGTTTTTATTGTTAGTAAGACTGACCATCTTTTTATTTGACAAAACCTATAGGAATTGAAAGAGTACTTTTGTTTTTTAGCTCTATGAACAAATAACTCTTGTCAAGATTGACTTGTGATTGAGTTAATTTTATTCGTAATTAGAATAGACATATACCTAATTACTTTGGGTAACCATTTTGTGACTTATTCTTCATCTACTCATTCTTTTTGCATTGGAATAGACATATAGCTTTTGTAATTAATTGGATAAGTTCTTTAATTGCTTGGAAGAGAATTAAAGCAATTTATGTATCACGGTCAATCAATTTGCATAATTATTATATGTTGGAAAGGATTTTTCTTACTTAAATTTGTCTTTGATGAAATTGTAATCCTAAACTTTTTATCCATCAATAATTTCTAAAATATTTTATTCCTTTGTTTTAGTTTTAAATCTTCAAAACTCAACTTTTGATTCCTTTGACTTCGAAGAAAGTTGATTGTCAGTGATTGGTACTTGTTTTAATTTATAAACTCTTTGTGGGACAATACTTGTTTGATCATTTTATTACTTGTTAACGATATGTATACTTGCGTGTGCAAATTGGCTAACAAAAGTGAAAAAGAAAGTTGACTAAGAAGGATAAAGGTAGGAAATTCACCTATATTTTTTTGTATTGGGATGTGTAAGTAATTGTTAATTTGAAAAAAGAATCTCTCCTT
>JAOXNR010053187.1:0-14740 GCA_028571225.1 Parsonsia alboflavescens
ATGAAACAAATAAAAACCTATAATTAAGAAGATATTTTTTCTTCATCAATTTCAAGAATCAATATTACCATGTCATAACTCAATAATTATTTGCAAAGAATCAAAAAAGTTTTTTCACTTTTTTTCCCCCCTGTTGTCTCATTAAGTATACATTTATAATATGTTGCATAAATTTCTAATTAAAATAAAATTTTAAAATTGTTAAGATTTAGAATGCTGGTGATTTTGATTCTAATTTATTTAATGATTTGGTTTTTTATTTTCAACAACTAATCCTACAGGGGATTGAATACGGATAGTTTGATAATCTATAACGGTAGAAATTTCCAAAAATACCCAAAATTAAATCGAGTATTTCAGAAATATCCAATTTCTCAAATCATTTTAATAATGCCCAATTGGATAATTTATTTTCACTGGGTACCCAAATTGATATGGATCCGAGTTTGAAAAGGTTGACTAATGAAAAAGACACCCAAGCCCTTGTGGAAGTCGAACGGTATATTTCCTTCCTTGCGTCGTGGTGCGGCCAGTCCCTCGAACAAATAAAAAAATCAGAATTTAAAAAATTCTTGACTATTGCCGTTGCCATTGGCGGAGCCGAAGAACAAGGTAATAAGGTAGCAAGTCATCTTCTTCAACTCCACTGTCACCTACACCTTCCTACAACAACCACAGGTAAGTTCTCTCTCTTTTTTTTTTTCGTCGTTTAATTTCTTTATTTTTCCCCTTCAATGATCAATTAATTTCTTTGCTTTTGATGTGATAGTGTTAAGTAGAAATTTATAAGATTGTTGTGGTATGCATTGAACTGTTTATTTATTTATTTTTTCTAGTTGAACTCGAATGAACTGTTTGCTTAGCTTATTTTGATTTTTTTTTTAGTTTCTTTTTTATGGATTTTGTTTGTGATTAAGGAAATGTAGAGGCTTTAGATGCAAAATGGTTAATAAACAGTTGGGGAGGCTTTGAATGGGTTTGGATTAGAATTTCTAGGTTGAATTTGTGGAAGGATGGGATAATCCCACTGAAAGTCGGGATAATCCCATCGAAGATAGGGAGGATCTACAAAAGGTCGAAGGAATACTTGGGAAAGTTCAAAGTTGGGCTAGTCTTTCTCCAACCTTCAGTAGATCCTCCCGATCTTTGGTTTGATTATCCCGACCTTCCACTAATTCAACCCAAAAATTCTAATCCAAACTCATTCCAAACCTCCCTAACAATTTATTAACTGTTTTGCATCCAAAGTCTCAACATTTCCTCAATCATAAACAAAATCCATCAAAAATTATATATTATTATAGGTTTTTCTATAAAATAATATGTTTTATGATTTAAATAACATTTGCATGCGATAACAAATGTTTTGGAGTTTATTTTATTTACTGTACCTAGGAATAAGTAAAGTTTAGTTTAATATGCTTGTCAATCTAGCGAATTATTTATTTTTTTTTTTATATTTGCAAAGATATGGAGCCTATTAGTGGGAGATGGTTTTACAAGCATAGTCGTGTTATGCCTCCCGGTAAAACTATGAGCTGTCATAGAAAGTATTCGTGGATAGCAGAGGTAGTTGACTTGGTCAGGTGCCATGGGATAGAGAAGCGATTTGGGAGGGGTTCATTCGGACACATGTTGGAGTTACCCCAATATTCTGAATGTTTTGACCCCCGTGTTGCAGCTTATGTGCTTAGACGGGAGGTTCAATTCCTTTATGCTCGTCCCGATGAGATATGGTTCCAAGGTAGACTACATCGATTAGGGCCTCAAGAGTATGCTTTGATCATCAAACTTCGATTTGGCCCGATGGATGAGTGGATTATAGGGCGGCAGTTGTCGATGCACTCCATACATGATAGGTTATTGGGACCCATTCCATTGACCGCTACATAGCCTATTGCCATTTTTAGCTCGATGGTTGTTCGATCACTGGAGTAGTCTTGCTTATGGCATCATCATCGGATATTGGCTGTTGACATGTGAGTATTCAACAATCATTCCGTATTATGTGTGGTCCATCCTCAAGGATTTGCCAGCGACTGAGGTATTTCCCTGGGGCACCATGGGATGGAGCATGACGTAGTATGAATTCTAGCACGCCATTGCTGATGGGTCTAGGGTAACGAAGAGGCATTTATACGGTAATGCCTAGGTGATACTGGTATGACTTCAAATCTACCATTTTTTTTGTGAATTATTAAGATTTATATTCACCTTTTGGTCCTTATAGGTGTTTTTTCTTTCGATTCAGTGGTGGATGTACGCCCACTTCCCATTCCTACTACCGTATTTGTGCTCTGATGCTCCTGTTGGAACTTCTAGACCTGGCGCTACACAGCACTCAAGGTGCCTTCTTTTCTAGAGGCCGATTTACTCCAGTTCCAGAGTACAGTGGCATCATATAAGCAATCAACCTTTCCACTTGTATTTTTTATAAATTAAATTTTAAAAAATTAGATGTTCATTAAACTAAATTACAATGTTCACAAGCATCTGCTTCATATCGAGCCAGATGAGCAGGAGCGGCAGATACCTTATTGGATTGATTTTGACGACCTCTCATATCTTCAACCAATTTGTTAGGAGGCTTCAAAGCCCAACTCATTTTGGCAGGTCATCTGACAATAACCACCCCCTTGTACGATTATAGAGGTTGGTCTAAGATTAGAATGTCAGGCATCTCAAGGTCTCCTTCGGATGTGTGGCATTCTGATCCTTGATGAGGTTCACACACCGAGCAACCAGAACAGCCTATTGAGGAAGAGTTTGCCAAAGGTTCAGACAGGCCGAAAGATAATCCTATGTTGGACATCCTATTCCGATACTGATGAGCTATACAAAATTTTGATCAGCTTGTAAATTATGTAAATGAAAATGAAATATTATATTATTTATTTTATATATATTGTGTAATTAAAAATAATAATTTTTAAAAGGTTATTCGGTTTAAAGTTTGAACAAAAGTTTTGAAAGAGAATAAAGAAATGCACTCATAATTCCTTTATTTTTTTTTTATTATGACAAAGTACTTCTTCTTTTTTTTAATTTTTTTGAATTAAAATTAAACAATTATTAAAACAAAAACAAAAGAACTACTCCTAATCATATAAAATCAATATGAAGATAATTACAAGTCATGAAAATAGGACAGTGACAGTGACATGCCTTGGAATCTGGTTTTACAGTAACATTGACATGCCTCGGATGCACAAGAGATACTTAAACAACTGGGGGGTGGGGTGAGATATGAGTTTGGAAATGGGAAAAAAGCTTTTTGGTTGTTTGAAATGGTGGAAGGTCGGGAATATATTTTGAAGGTTGGTTTTAGCCTCCGAAAGTCGATGTAAGAACTTAGCCAATTTCACATTTGAAAAATCTTTCCTCGACCTTCGGAAGTTAATACCAACCTTCGAAATATAATCCCGACCTTCCAAAATATCATCCCGACCTTCAACGAGATCATCTTGAGCTTCCACAGTTTCAAACGAGAAAAGCTAATTTCTCATTTCCAAACCCAATTCTCACCTCCCCAATTGTTTATCATAATTTTTCCACCCAATTTCATCATGACAGAAAAAGAGGAAATATGGCTGAGAAAAAAAAAAAACATGTGGTAGGATAAATGAAAATATTGCAAACTAGTAAGAAAATGAAAGTCGATTACAAGTCATGAATCATCTCAACACCAGCATCGCCTTCAAAAACATCCACACTCTCATAGGCGACACTTACATTAACATTTACAAACACTCCCTTTTCAACTGTCGCCTCCAATGTTTGTCTAGAAACCTGAGACTCTTGGGTAGATCTACTCATAGATGGGTGCTCTTCTTGAGCATGATCATACAATAATGGAACCTCTACTTTGGGTGGTGTTGCTTCTATGGTCGCGTTCGGACAAATTTGACGATTGTATCCTTTTCTTTTGTATATTGTGTAAGTTTTCCTCCATCGAAATTGTTCACTTCAAGATAGGAACCAACCTTCTTGTGGTCTTCCTAGCCCCTTCTCGCAAACGATGCATTTACAGCTACATCTTCCAAACCTATAATTCTATTCAAAGTTGAAGACAACGGAACAGGCTGTATCGAAGGTGCATATGCCTTCCGCAGTATTTCCGTGTCAAATGAATTTTCAAGGCATAGAGAATAGTAGTGAGCCCCAATTTAACTATAACGAATTAAAGAGGAGAAAAACCAATTTGGGATTATGATTTTAAATCTATTTTCGAAACAATAGAGATGGTCTGGAAGGTCGAATCTATCGACAGTCTTGAACGTCAGTTTAAATTATACGAAGGTTTTTCTATACTTGGCAACAGCAATGACATGTTTACATGGAATTCTTTTTAGATCCCATCTCCGACATCCACAAGTTCTTCGAATCATATCCACAACAACATTTGCTTCTCGTGGGGGATTACCGACAACATACTCCTCCCTAACTTGAATGGATATAGTATGCAGCCTTTGTTGGTCAACCAAAACAGCTTCCTTCTCAATCCGTTCCACAGCATGTTTGGTAATAATAGTAGGCATTGCAATGGCTGCTTCTCGACGTTTATTGAACCAACTTTGACACATACCCATATAAAACTCATGAGCGAATGTAATTGGCAATTTCTAAGCTTTCTTGATCGCTTTATTGAAGGACTCCACAAGATTGCTTGTCATTTGGTTGTATCGATTCTTCGAACAGTAAGTATGTGCCCAACCTAATCGCCCTACCACAGCATCCAACCACCGATGAACCCCAGGATGTATACGTTCAATCTCCCTAAAGTGGTGGTCACATTTGTCCTTATCATAGGCATATGCAGCACTTTTGAAAATACTTTGAGCACAAGGATCTCTACACTTTGTCTTGAAGATTTCCTTCAAATGTCGAAAACAAAAAGCATGTGGAATCTCGGGATACATTTTTCTCATTGCATATAGTGTGCCTTTGTGTCGATCGGATACAATTACCAAATTATCGTTTGATCCATGTGCAATTCTTACTCTTCTTAAGAACCACTTCCATGAATCATTACCCTCCTCTTCACCGAATCTAAATGCAGGTGGAAACGTTTGTCTGTTTCTTTCCGCACATACAGCTGCTTAAATTTTGCCCTCTTGTGCATTTTTCAAGTATGTTGAAACCCTCTATCGAAGGACTAAGTGATAATGCTCCTTTGGAAATGATACACTAGTCACTGAGCAGAGCATTGTACCCTCCAGGAGGTAGAAGTATGTTGGAAGGTCTTTTAGTGAGTCCTCTGGAGTTCCATAAGCAATTTCCTTTACACGCTACAAAGATCTCCATGCTTTGGTGTATCCTAACTTCACACCATAATTCTCCCCCATGTCTTGAATCACATTTTTGGGGGTGTGATTCACACCGATGATTTTACCAGTGTACAAACAACCAATTATTGATGCACTGACATCCCTGTTTTGGCTTTATTCTACAGTTTGAATGCACTGACAAACAACCAGAGGTAGTTGGACTGTTTTGAATGTTGAGGCCAATATAATAACTACATGATAAAAATGAATAAAGATTAGTTTTGTTTTTGTTTTTTTAAAGGAAAAAGTCAAAATGGATATAGAGTGAAAAGTTAGTTTTAGAGTTGAATAAATTATCAAATATTGTACAGATTTGAATAATATTGAAATCTTTCTTCTCAAATTGAGTAAATGTGAAAATGCCCTTCTATAAAGGGGGTTCGTAATCAAAAAATAGATATTTTCTCTCTTTTTCTCTTTTCCGTAATTTACAGCAAATTGCATTCTCTCTCTCTCAATATCTGGTTTTAGCATCGAAACGAGATATTGAGACGCATCCCCTTCCCGTGAAGACTTCTATTCCTCGCAAATATGTTGAATGACTCACATGGTGATCTAATCAGAATCTTACCTAGCCTCCATCAACAAAGTTCCGACTACATCATATTTAAGGAAAATTCAGTAGGGGCAGTTGCGCCCAGAAACTAAGCTGTAGAGTCGTCCCTGTATACACGTAAATTTGTCAAGGATAAAATTGTGTATTGTGTTGGGTTCGACCTGTGGCCGATGCACATTGATGTTAGGCGGAGGGCAATTGCCTAGCAATAAAATAGACTTATTTTATATTATTGATTTTATTTTTTATTAAGTTTTGTCGAGGCCCACCCCAAAAAATTGTTAATCTTGTGCATTATTGTTTTTTAAAAAATACATTAAAAAAGTCCTTTCAAAATTTAAAAAGAACTTCTTTTACCAATTTTAATTCCTATTCAAAACATCTTTTTAAGCATCGAATGGTTCGAATCGTGAGTTTGACTTGATCTTTCCTAACGAAACAATCGAGGTGCTTGTGAATTGATTTAGACATCACTAAAAGTAAAAAACCTTTTTTAAAAAATAATTATATATTTAGACATGATACTAATAAAAAACTATAATTAAGAAATTCTTCAACACTATCAAGAATCAATATTACCGTGCCATGACTTAATAATTATCCGCAAAGGAACATAAAAGTTTTTTCACCTTTTTTTTTGTTTTTCTACTGTCTCATTAAGTATACATTTATAATATGATACATAATTTTATAATTAAATAAGATTATTAATATTTAGAATATTGGTGATTTTGATTCTAATTTATTAATTTTATTTTCATATTTGAAATAAAAATCTCCACTACTAGAAAAACATGTTATTAGCGGGGGAAATTTGCGAAGGATTTTCCTTATCAAAATGCTTTTCATATATTAATTTCTTTTAACTTTTTTGCTCTCTTATCTTTATTAGTTTGGCCTTGAATCTTTTTTCAGCATCTATGGTCACTCATGACATTATGTTCATATATTTTAGTGCAAATTAGCATCCTTTGGCAAATCAAGGGATAGAACTGGTCACATGACCAATTTAAGAGGAAAAAACAAATGTCAAATGTTACCTTCTAATTTAGGATTAATTTGAATTATGATTGAATTTAAATTCTTTGATAATTTAAATAAACAGTATTTTAAGTTAATTTGGTTTGTTCATTGATCCAAAAGTAACAACATTTAGAATTCTCTTGTTTCTATAAGATAGGATAAATTTTTGAAAAAAAAAAAAGGGTTTCTCAACAATAATTTTCTAAATTCTCTTTTATTTATATAGAGTGGGAGGTTTCTAACAATGAATTTCATTAAAAAATACAAGGTTAAAAAAAAAGAACTATAATAATTTTTTAGTACTTTTATATATATATATATTAAAATAAAATTTTTCGTACAAACATAATTTGATTTTTTATTAAACTCATTTATGATTATATCTCCCCCTTTAAGTTAAATTAAAATATCTAAAAAAATCACACATTTTAATAATCTTTTCCCTTTCATTGATATCTCTTTTATTTTTTTTATATTGGAGACATCTTATATTATTCAAAGAAAAATCAGTGGGGACCATTGAACCCACAAACTCAGCTGTAGATCCGTCCCCGTGTGTGCGTAAATTCTTCAAGGATAAAATTGTGTTTTTCCTTTTTTATCTAAAATGGTGAACCTACCAAATAAAGACCTCACACGCTTATGTCTCTAGGTTACGTGGAGATTGTAAATTGAGGGATATATTCAGTGAGACTTTGATAAAACCTGCCCATTAACCACTACACATAACAAGTCAACCCTAACATTTGATAGGAATCGAATTTGTATCCTACGTATTGAGGCAAGGCAAGCAGTATATCATCTCTCGTCAAATTTACTACTGAACTATACCTCTGAAGACCAAGAACAAAATTATTTCTGATTCGACTAGTGGTGAAGGCACATTGATTGATGTTAGGCTGGGGGCAATTGCCTAGGAATAAAATAGTATTTTCTCTTATTCAAAATATATGTCGTGTTAAATTTTAAAATTTATTTCATAACATAGACTGTTTGATAAAATTTTATGAGTATTTATTACATGTTTTTCATTCTTACCCTTACTCCAATTTTCTGTGTAGTTTGATTGGGGCTGTTTTTTTTTTTTTTTTTTTGAACTAAATCAATACATTATTTTTTGTATCCTTAATATGTGTGATAATGCCTAAAACGACCAACACTCTGAACCGGAAGTAGTACTTAGTTTATATCATTTTTTTTTTTTTATTAAGTTTTTCCTAGGTTCACCCTAAAAAATTATTAATCCTATACATTTTTTTTAGAAAAAATACAAAAGAAAATCCATTCAAAATTTTGAAGAACTTCTTTTACCGATTTCAATTCCTACTCAAAACTTTTATTGAAAAGTGAAATTGCATATATCTAGACATGATACTAATAAAAAAAAATTAAAATTAAGAAGATATATTTTCTTCATCAGAATCAATATTATCATTCCACAACTCAATATTATTTGCCAAGAAAAATAAAATAAAATTTCACCTTTTTCCCCCACTATCTTATTTTGTATATATTTATAATATGTTACATAAATTTATAACTAAACTAAAATTATAAAATTTTTAAGATTTAGAATGTTGGCAATTTTCATTCTAATTTATTTAATTATTTTTTGGGAAATTAGTAAATTTCGTCACTGAAGTTTGATCCTACAATTAATTTTATCCTCAAAAGATTTTTTTCCTTCTGTCTTTATTGTTCCAAAACATTTTACAATCTGTCATTATGGAATCTTCATCCATCTTTGCCGTTAAGTAATCGTTAGTTAGGGATAAAAGAGACTTTTAACATGAAATTAGTCAATTTCACTCCTAAAATTTGATACTAAAATCAATTTCATCTTTAAAGTTTTTTTTTCCTACCTTTATTGTTTCAAAATATTTTACGATTTGTCATTTTGGAGTCTTTGTCCATTTTTAACCATTATTTTGTAATTCCCATATCTTGAATTATTTCTCTCAATTTATTCACCATGTCCCATTTTTCACAATATGTATACTAATTTGAGAGTAAAACATAACTTTCTGCACCAAAAGGTTGTAAATCACAGTACTGCTCAATGATTCCCTTACTTTCATACACATCTCAATATATCCTGTACTCATCTAATAGTGCTTTTAGCACTTCCCCATACTGTAAAATTTTTCTTTCCAAAATGAATTCCTCTGCCTTACTAAAGAGTATAACAAAATCTAGAAGAGCAACCATGAATGCAAAATGTGCTATTTGAATACCTTCTGGAGTTAAGGACATACCTACTCTCATCGATCATATAGGGAGAATAATAAGGATGTCTAATTTAGTTGGGTATTGGGATATTGAAGATGTATTCAACTTTAAGAAAGTGTTTGATGAAATGCTCAAATGATTAAACGTCAAAAAAATGATTTTGGTTTTGGGAGGAAACAAGTTAATTGTCTTTTTTTGTCTCTATCTAATGACATGTTCTTTTGAAAATTGCAAAGTAATTATTAAAATAGATGGAGACCTCATAATGGCAGATTGTAAAATGTTTTGGGATAATAAATTTAGAAGAAAAAAAAACTTTAAGGATGAAATTGATTTTAAGGTTAAAGTTTAGGAATGGAGTTGGCTAATTTTCCCATGTTAAAAGTCTATTTTAATGCTGACTCACGGTCATTTGATGGCAAAGATGGATGGAGATCAAAAAATGACCGATCATAAAATGTTTTGAAACAATAAAGGTAGAAAAAAAAAATCTTTAAGGATAAAACTGATTTTAAGATCAAACTTTAAGGAAGAAATAGGCTAATTTTCTTTATTTGTTTGTTTTCATATTTGAAAGAAAATTTTCTCTTGTTTTTATAAGATTTCTCAAGAATAATTTTCTAAATTCTCTTTCACTTTTTTAGAGTGGGGGTTTCTAACAATGAATTAATCATTAAAAAATTCAAAAATATTGAACAACAATAAAAGCTAAGGGGCAAGTAAAGTTGTCCAATAGCAAAATGGGTCTAAAAGAGGAACATATAAAGGCAGCCCAAGCAAGTTCATGCTCTGGAGCCCGTATGATGAAGTCTTATGGGGGCTCGATAGGTAGGATGAAATGAGGCTAGGTACATAAAAGTAAGCTGAAGAATTTCGATTCCATGAGATCAAACGAGATAAATTCTCACTTTTAGAAGCTCGACGCTCCTTAAATTATCCCCGCTGGCGAGATGACTCACTATCATGCTACGCGAAGCGATTAACTGCTAGACATTCGGGCAACTAAGTGCACGATTAGAGGAAGACGACATAACACATGTCCTATCCCCATTGAAAAGTACTCATTAAATGTGAGCACCGATAAGATCAAAATGGTCACCCTACATACCAGAGATATTCAGTGAATCTTGCCAGTTAGTGCATCTCATACTATGCCTATTGGGACCATTTGGGAAAACCTATAAAGGTCTTCTAAATAACAGATATGCCATCCACTTAATCTCCTATAAATACAGGTCTCCATGTCAGAGAGAGGCAAGTCTTTTAGATACCACTCAAGTTATCTTTTTCCTTAAGTTATCTCTGCAAGCTTGCTTAAAACTCAATCTAATTTGATTGTCGGAGCTTACTCCAGGAGATACTTTTCGCCCTAATTTTCTTTGCAGGCAAGCCCAGATTGCAAGACAGCATGCAAATCCAAACCAAATCATCTCTAAAATTTCTTGCATCATCAGATTGGTTCCTTTACCAAGAAAAAATCTGAGATGCACCAGTCACCTAGAAAAAAATAAAGTCTATTCCCCATAAGACCTATTCTTCAAGGTGTTCTGATTCATCTTCAAAATTTCTATTTTTCAGAGTCTTTTCCATACAATTTCAAGAAGTCAGTTCTTGCATTCATATACTCCTTCAAGTTCCAGAAAACCCAATTTTCTCTCTCCACATTCATATTCCACACCAGCATTATGGGCAGATATGAGAGAGGTAAAGACATTGTTGCAAGGGACACCGAGAGGACCTCAGCTCCAACTCCAGCCTCAGTCTAGAAAAGGACTCTATCCATCTTCAGGAACTTCGACGAAGTTCCATTTAGGGTCGAACTGAGATGGACCTTCTATCCATGATGATCTTAGGAGAAGGTTGAATGTCAACAAACTCCTAAACTATTCTTCGACAATATCTGCAAGATCCTCCCCAATCGAAGGAGGCTAGGCTCCACAATGACTGGAGGCAAAGGCAACGACTTGGTTCACCAATTTGAAGCCAAGTTTGATTAACACCACTAGAGAAGGAATTTCTGTCTAGATTAGGCACCTTTGGCACTTTGGAAGACCCAAAGGGATTTATTCAGAGTCAAACAAAACCAAGGGTGAGTATGGAAATCTCTTTGCACTCGTTTGTACATGAATCATGTCAACCTTCTTAAAAAAAAAAAATTGAGTTCCATATAAGACTGCCAAGATCTGTGGCAAAGATAATGGAGGATTCTAGGAAAAATGCATAGTCCTAAAAAGGAGGAGCAAACCACCCGTGGATAAGAAGATAAGCTCTCCCCTTTCACCTCACTATAAGATGGTTAAAGGAAGAGAGTGATTCTCAGGCTGTCGTAGATCAAGCAGAGACTTCCAAGGTAACGGTGAAGCTCTCGAGTTATATCGAGATGGGAACAACTATGAATATTTCAAGCTTGTCAAAATACCTCGAAACGATAACCAATGGGCAAACCGCATCTCGAAACTGGCAGCCACCACACTAGTTGTGATCAGATATCCTTCAAGTCCGTCCCAAGGATCGATCAAACTAAATTTTTTATGTGATCTCAACTTGAAATTTCTCATTATTTTGACCTAACTCTTGATCCATCACATAGAAGACTCAAATTCCCAAGACTCATCAAGTTGTTCAACCTCAGAATTAGATTGACCTCTTATTAATGCTAACAATCAACCGACCTAATTGATTTGGTAGATAATTTCAATCCCTAAGCCAAGTAATTGAAAAGCCCTTTTGATGTATCTCAGGAACCCTAGAAAAGTTCTTGAAGAAACCCACTCAAAGATCAAGTTTGATCTTAATAAAGGAAAGTCACTCAAATAAGAGACTGTTTATAGTCTAACCATGTGAAGCCTTAACTAAGACTCAAAATAAACTAAAGTACTAAAAAAGCCCTCTTAAAACAAGTCAATTTGACCAAAAGAAACAAAGAAAACCAAGCTTTCAAGTTTATTCAACGCATTTGAAGTTGTCATTCGTGGCTATCCAAATTGACTGGTGCCAGTGAAGTGAACCAATTGAATTTACTGGTGCTAGGTGGAGAGAAAGTGACACCACCGGTACATCTCTTGATAAGGTCGAAATTTGGCTGCCAGTTTGGAAAGTGAAGAATTGGTCTTCATCGCATTAGGCTCGTCTTCATCCAATTTAGGCTGGACAAGAGATGAAATTTGCTGCCAAACTTTGCTCCTTCATCAAAATAAGGAAGCGGGACAAAGGTCAACGCTCGTTGTTTTGAGCGACGAAATCAAGCTGCATAATTTAATTGTTGAATTCCAAGCAAGTTGCTCAATTGATCACAATTGTTCATTCTGTGGAAAGTAATCTTCAACGAGTAAAGCTCTGGAGGGGTTAATGGCTGTCGACTAGGGGAATGAAATCCTACCGAAGCAAGTAGCTAAAATAAGTTGGTTATTTCCTCAATTTCAGTGGGTAATTGGTAACCATACAGGCTGCTTACTCAGGCCAATCCATTTAAATTACAACTTGCCAAAGTTGGAAAATTCAGCTTGTTCTAACTTTATTTTCAAGCTAGTTCTTGGACCATTCTTTCTCTTCTTTGGTGTTTCACTTCACGTGTTTTCAAGCCGCTATCACTCATGTCTTCAAGTCTAAACTTGAAGTATAAATCCTTGTACTTAAGCCTCCATTTTCCAAGCTTAGCTTCTTTAATGTTGGCATCATCAACAACTTGTCCTTTTTTTATTTGCATAAATGCCATCCTTGCATTCTTAATCCTTGAATTGACGTTCTTGTATTTGAAATGCAAGTCTCTATATTTCACCATCATTGAGTAGAATATGTGGTCTAGTAGTTCATCACACGAGGGACCATCTTTAGAAGGTAACCATGAGTTCTCATATTTGAAGAATAGGTCTTTCTATGCATATTTTCTTCCATGAATTCCCTCTTCATTGAAATCTTCCATATATGACTTTCCTGATGATTCCATTAATTGTATGATTGATCCTTGATATCCATCAATTGTCACAAGTAAAAAGGGCAGTTGGGTGGAGGACATGAATAATTTTCTTAGATGGAATCTGACTAGAAAAAGAGGTCATCCGGGGGCTAGATCTTTAGTCGACAGGATCATTCATAGATATTATTGGCCTTCTTCTAGACGAGATGCAAAAGAATATACCAACAAAAGAGACAACAAAAAGGAAAGCATGTGCTCTTCAATTCAAACTTGAGACACACGGCGAGCAAGCTATCCAAATTTCAAGTTATAACTTGGAACATAATAAAACATAAGTAAAGGTTATACCGAGCTTATGAAAATTCGAGTTTCCATTTGAAGTATAACAAAAACCCCAAGCCTATTAAACTTGGCTACGAAAGTTTCAAGTCACAACTTGAAACATAATCCCATCTCTCAAACTGAGTCACACTTAGTTTGGGAGTCTTCAGGACATAACTTGAGGTATAACAATTAGAATTCTAAGTTGAGTTACACTTAGCTTAAATCAGCAAGCTAGGTTATATCTAGCTTATGAAAAAATTTTCAAGTCATAACTTGGAATCCAACATTGTAATGTTCTAAGTCGAGTTTATACTTGGAAGAAAGAAAAGCAAAGACCTAGCAAGTTCCAAAAATAAAACTTCATTGATAAAGGCTAACTACATGTGAATGAGATCAACATCCCATCTAAGAGTCTTGGGTGATATCCTCGCGAATTGAGAGATCAACAAGGTCAGAAAGAGGGAGAATTCCAGAAGCAACCTAAGCAAGCGGAATCGCATCCATAGTGTCCATGGGAGCTTCAATAGTAAGACATTCGGTAGTGAAAACCTTGCCAGCTCACTCAACTCCCGATACCTAGCTTAAAGAACCTGTGATGTGATCTTCAATTTGGAAAGAATTCATCATTCATCAAATCCAAACTTTCGACCCAAACCAAATTGTGATTCCAGAAGACTTCATGCAAGAGATTCAAGCTAAAACCATTGACCAATTGTCTTCCAATATGATCTAATGGATTGAGTCCCATCAACACAACTCAATTACCCTAGCCAAGCATTGAGATTTCTAAAGTTTAACTAAGAACCCTAGAAGAACTCTAAGCCACAATCTCGGTTTTGGTAGCCTTGAATCCATAAGGAATTCATTCAAATTTCTAAAAAGTGTTTGTAGAGTTAATTGTTTAAAATGCAATACAAATGATGACCCATTTATAAGCTGAGCCCCAATTATGATTAGGGACTTAATTAGCCACCTAAAGCTAGCTTAAAACATAAAGAAAGCAACAAACAATAAGTGGAAAAGTCCAACCAAAGTCAAGACTACAAAGCTGTAAAATCAGAGGATTAAAACTGAAAATTCTGGGCAGAATTTCAATCTACTGATCAAGGCTGATCAGCTTGACTTCCAATGCTTCCCAAGCCTTGTTTCCTTGATTGCTCACTCCTCCTTGATGTCTTCTATCATCCACAAGTTGAGTTCCTTCCTTGGTTTAGCGTCCATTGACGGTTTTGCTTCAAACATGGTTAAAAAGTCTAGCATTTCATCTCTGCTTTGCACAAATGTGATAAATGCTTTCCTCAACTTGGATGCCTTAGCTCTTGTGACGAATAAGATGATGCTCTTGACTTTCCTTACCTTGGATGC
>JAOXNR010053188.1:0-14739 GCA_028571225.1 Parsonsia alboflavescens
TAATTATTGTTGGGTTTGAATAAAATAATGAAGTGGATATTTATTTTTATTAGTCTTATAATTAATTTGGACTTAGGACCATGAGATTGATTATTTAATGGGCTAAGAATAAAAATAAATAATGGGCTTTAATTAAAGGATTAGAATAATTATGTTGGGTTCATAATCCAATGAATAATTATTGGTCCTTTAATTAAATAAAAGGAGTGTTGGGCTCTTGGCCCATAGAAAACACATATTTCTAATTTAGTTATTAATGGATTATTTATTAATCCTGTGATAACAAGTAGAAAAACAGAAGAAATACGATTATTCAGAAACCCTAAGAAAAATTAGAACAGACGTGATTTTTCTCTCTGCAGAAAAATTACAGACATTCTGTTTTTTCTCCACTCCATATACAGAATTCTCCGGTCTTCTATTTTCCTTTCTGTACACCCAGACAGATTGGAAATAGATTAGAAGATCTTATGCATAGTAGATCAAGACGTCCACATCCATTCTGCAGGACAAGATCTCCGTGAATCTTAAAATCATATATCGTTCTCCACTTCTTTATGTGAGAGAAAATTTTTTAAAAATCCTGAGACTCCGCATTCGTTTCCTCATGGATTTGGGATCCGGTTCCCTTCAGTTTTGTCTTCCTTGTTAAATAACTTCATTTTTTTTTATCTTATTGATTTTTTTTTTTGGATAAATTTTTTTATTTGGTATTTTCTTAAGGTATGTCAATGTCTTGCACACCCACTGTTTTGTCCATTCCGAAAGAAAATCATGTGTTTCAACATGTAGAGATTGATTCACATGAAGCAATAATAGAGGTAGGGAATGTTGTTGGCACGAACTTTGAGAGTACTAATGATCCATCTAGTGAACCAATTGAAGATAATGATCCTCATGAAATTCAAGAGCAAAGCAATGATGATAATCAGTTTTATAAAAATAAAAGGACCATTACTTCTTCTGTTTGGCAAGAGTTTAAGTAGGAAACAATTAAGGGAGCCAAGAAAGCTCAATGTGTTCATTGCCAAAAATATCTAAGTATGAACAGTAATACAACAAGTCACTTGGGACAACACCTTGAAATTTGTCGTTTGAGAAAGAGAGAGAAAATTGAACAACAAAATATCAATTTCCCCACTGCTCATTCCAAAGTAGATGTCCTTGCTTCTGGTTTAGTTGATGGAGATCAAGGAGCATATACGGCATGGGAGAATTCATGGAAGATCATATATGAAGAACTTAGGAGAATCAATCAATTTGCAATCAAATGTAGAGGTTTACAATTCATGGTCAACCATATTAAAGTTGAAGTCCATATAGATGATGAAGATGCTTATGAAAAGAAGGAGATTATGTACAAGAACTTGTATTTCAAATACAAGGATGGAAGATCAAGATTGAAGAAAGCCTTGTTGGATACTATCCAAGAATTTGAACAAATTATGATTTCTATTAAAGATGATCTTACTTTTATTGGAAATGATTTTAATAATGATTGGGTGTTCTTGTACGAAGATCAATACTTCAAGTATAAGCATGACACTTTGAAGATGAAAGAAGCAATGTTGGCTTTGATGCAACATAAAGAAGAACAACTTGAAGTTCATCCCAAGATTGAAGATGTTATGCTTGAAGATGATTGGAAAGTTGAAGAACTTTGTATTGTATTCAATAATGAAGAGTTATATGAAGGACTAGAAATACATGTCCGAAGATGGTTCAAGAATGTCCAAGAAGTGATCAACTTGAAGCCATTCAAGAAGTAAGAAAAAAAGGGAAAGAACAAGCCAAAGTGGCTTCTTCGGCTCCCCCAACCGGTACCGATTGCAAACCAAGAAAGATGGCTAAAGTCGAAGGAAAAACTAGGGCTATCCGACAATCTTTCTAGCTCTGGTTGCAAGTAGGACAGCCTCGATAATGTTTTGTTTTCTTTGATTCTTGATGCCTTCTTTTTGTTATTTTTTATATGTTTCAAGAGTAATCATGGCTAATTACCCTTTCAACGAATGATTAGGTTAATTTAGGGTTTTGGTACTATATATAGTCCTTAACTTTGTAAACACCTTAACATTCAACAAACACAATTACAATGAGTGACTTTTCTTTCTTAAATCAAACTTGATCTTTGAGTGGGGTTCTTCAAGAACTTTTCTAGAGATCTTGAGATACTTCAAAAGGGCTTTTCAATTACTTGGCTTCGGGATTGAAATTGTCTATGAAATCAATTATGTTAGTTGATTGTTAGCGTTAATAAGAGGTCAATCTAATTTTCTAAGCTTGAACAACTTAATGTGTCTTGGAATCTTTGTCTTCTATGTGATTGATCAAAAGTTGGGCCATGATGATGAGAAACTTGAACTCAAGATCACATCATATTTTGGTATCAGAGTTTAGGTTTTCATCAACAGGTTTGCCTATCTGACTTGCTTTCTTTGTTTAAGTGTTAAAATCATGTTTTCTTCTTTGGAATGTCATGATCTTACTTGAACTTGTGTTTGTTCCTTTACATTAATCCTAGTTCTTCTTCTTGTGATCCTTATGAATTGTGTCCAAGAAAAAAAATCGAGCCCAATTCAATTTGTTTTGTGTTTCTACTTCTTCTACCATCTCTAAAAATGCAAAAATACAAAAGAAGAAGAAGAAGAAGAAGAAGAAGAAGAAGAAGAAGAAGAAGAAGAAGAGATCGAAGATCTCCAAGTTGAAAATTCAAAAATCACATAAAAAAATAGAAAGAAAAATTCGAAATCATCCTTAATCTATCATTTGTGAAGTGAATTCTATGTGCAAAGTTGATCAAATTGATGGGTAGAGATTGATTTGTGATCTATTGAATGGAATTGTCTACTTATCTACTCAAGTTTGTTGATTGAGACACTTGATCACATTGTTTTTGATTGAACATTGGATTACAACTCTTTGACCTCAAGGTGTTTGATGGAATTTCAATTCTCTATTCTCTTTGAATTCTAAGTTTTGATCATGTGACTTGTGTTGATTAACGTCATTCTTTGAAATTCTAAACTCTTTGGTTCTTATTTGTTGATCATAATTGACTACTTGATTGAGTTGTATGGATACTTAACATTCTTATGCTTGAGTAGTTGCACAACCCAATTTTAGTTGATTAAGAACCTCAAGAAGAGTTGGAGAGGCAAAAGGCGAAGGGGGGGGGGGGGGGTGAGTTCATTTAAGCGAGTAAAATCCATATTTGAGTGCAAACAGAAGAGAAAATGAGGATATATATATTCCTTGATTTTTGTGTTTATTTCTTTGTAGGTAGATCATGACAAAAGGAGCATCTTTTCTATCATAGGTTGGTGTTAATGGTAAGGACAAAGCTCTTATGTCCCACATAATGGAAATGATGGAACAAATGTCTAAAACCATGAAGGACATGGCAAGAGGTATTACAAACAACAAGATGGATATAAGAAGGGTACATGAACACCAATCTAAACTTCCTGGAGGCCATGTGCAACAAGGAGGAAGGGGAGGTGAAAATCAACCAAGTTCTTCAAAAGAAAATGAGCCATATAGAGGAGTTGTCAAGAGAAATCATCAAAGGAGGCTACCAAGAGGGAAATATGAACATGTGAGGTATGATGAAAAATGTGCAATTTCAAAGAAAATGTGGACTACATATTGCTACATGGGAAGGATTGAAGAAGATTATGAGGGAAAAATATGCACTAACACTCTACTACAACAATGTTACTTAAGGTTCCAAAAATGTGAAAAAGTATCATGAAGAGTTGCAAATTGCATTGGGAAGAGCTAACATAGTGGAGTATGAAGAAGAGAAAATGACTACATTTGTCAATAGCTTGAATGAAGAGATTTGGAAAGAAGTTGAACCATATTCCTATGATTATCTTGAGGATATGGTACACATGGCTACTCAAGTTGAAAGACACCTGAAGAGGAGGAAGTCGACATATGGGAAATCTCATGGGAGTTCAAAACATGGTACTTCTTCAACCTTTAAGGTGCAAGGTTCTTGTTCAAAAGAAGAGAAATCCATTCCCTAGGAACAAGAAGTGAAAGCCAAGCGAGGTGACAAAGTGCAAATTTAAGAGACTCCCAAGGAAGTGAAGTAAGTTGTTGATATTGAAACACTTCATAAAGGAGATGATCAAAGAAAGATGCCATTCTATTCAAGATGTCATATCTTTGGGAACACATGTAGTGTGATAATTGATCAAGGAAGTAATGTGAACATTTGAGACAATATGTGGTGGACAAAATTTGGCTTAAAAGTGAGACCATCCAAATCCTAGGCTACAGTGGTTTAATGAATGTGAAGAGGTTTTGGTGGATAAGGAAGTTAATATTTCATTTTCCATGGGGAGTTACAAGGATGAAGTGCTTTGTGATGTGGTCTCTATACAAACAACTCATTTGTTGCTAGGGAAGCCTTGGCAAGTTGATAGAGGAGTATAATACTAGCACACACAAGTATACTATTAAGTGGGATGGAAAATTTGCTTCCTCTGAAACCATATGAAGCTTCCATGGATCAAAAGAAAATTATCGAGAGGATGAAAGATTTTTGTGAGGATAAAGAAACGAGAGAAAATGAGAGAAAAGAAAAAGAAGAGCTTAAGAGAGAGAGATCTTGAGAGAACAGAAAGAGAGATTGAGAACGAGAAAGAGGAAGAGTTGAAAAATGAGATTGTCATAGAGAGAAAAGAGATGAGTGTCTTTGACAGACAAGATTTGAGTGAACAAAAGGCGAGCTTTCATGAAAAAGAAAAAGGGATTGAGAGTGAATTGGTTCTCATAAAGAGCAAAGACTAGATTATCCTCATTTCTAACATTGACCATTCATTATCTAGTTGTCTTGTTCCTAAATTTTAGGTTTTTAAAGAAGTAAAGAAGATGAAGGAGGACAATGACAAAAGGAAGATGAATGCTATGTTAAAATTTTACAATCTTATCTCTATACTTGGACATAGATTGTTGAAATTTGAACATGAAAGTTTGTTTTCTATGGCTAAATGTGGATTTAGAGATGCCTTTGATGTTCATAAGTAAGGTGCTATAGTGGAATTACTTGAGCAAAATGATTTCTTATTAAGAGAAAGCATGTCTTATACTTCTTTGAGTTTAGTGACAGCTTTTATGGATTTTGAGTTTGTGAAGGAATATTTGTGAGTGAATATGCTTGTGACTAGGTGTTTGATGTTTCAAGACAAGTGACAAGTCATATATGTTGGAGGTTATAAGCATGTTTATTCTTTGCTTGGTCAAAATGCTATGTTCATGCCTATTGCTACTATGTGTGAATTGTTGATAATTGATATTCATGGAAATTACTTGGAGTTATATTCTTATGAATTGGGATACTTGAATGACTTGTTTAAGCATGACTTTAGGTTATGCATGAATGAGATCTCAAAGTTGGTCAAGGATCACCAATTATTGTGGATATTTGATATTACCATCCTTGATTCAAACTTCTATCTTTGTAGTATCATGTGTATATTCAATGTTAATCCCAATTACTTGATTATCTTGTTTGAAAAGTATTTCATTGTTAATGTGAGAAGAAAGTCCAAGCTTATTGAGAAGCATTGCTTGTTGGAAATTTGTGAAGAAGCGTGTGAAGTTCATGATAATACGCCTATAAGAGGTACTCTTTGTGTTGTTGAATATTCCAAGCATCATGAATTCTTTGATTTGTTGAATCTTGAGAATCATGAAATTACTTTTGAGAGTACCGATGGTAATCAATCTTTAGATATCTATTTCAAAAAAGCATGTTACAGGACTATGGACGAAAAAGAAATCTATGATTGTAGGTGCATACTTGTTGAATTCTTGTGTTCTAGTGTTTTAGTGTTCACACAAGCAAGAAACCAATCAACATATAATGAAAGGACTCATCAAAGATCTGTGTGTGGGATTAGGTTGACTTTTGTAAGATAATCTACAACAACCAACCTCTTGATTCGCAAAGACTGTTCAATACCTCACCCGAAGTAATTAAAAGCCCAAGGTGTAGGGGATTATGAACCTAAGAGGAATTCTAAAAACACTCATAAAAAGATCAAGTTTGATCTTGAATTTGGATTAATTCCAATGGAATAGTTGTTTGTCAAGAGTTGTCTGCCTATTACATAAAAGGGACTATATATAGTCTAGGTAGTAAGAAACCCCAAATAAAAACCCTAAATAAGTCTTACAAGTGGCTAAGGACCGAAAAGAATGAAGGAAAGTTGATAGAATTCAGAAAAACATCGCATATGGATGTGCAGAATTTGGCTTGATCCAGCAACGGCTTGGAGAGTTGCAGCACCGTATGGGAGGTTGGATTGCTATTGGAAATTTCCGATGAGCATTTGGTGCTCCCATCCAGTGCCGGATGCTTCATTGTAGAGGGCCGAATGGCCTTGGTTCAAGCCATTTAGTGCTCTCTCGTGCTATCTCTGCACCAACTTCATTCCAAGCCTTCCTAGGCTTCCCAACTTCACCTCCAAGGACCCCAATGCCTTGTTCTTCACTTAGAATCCTCCCATCATCATCCTCAAGGCCTTGAATCACCCACAAGTTATAATCCTTCCCTGTATGTTCTTCGTCAAGCTTTGAATCCTTGATGATGACATCAAAATTGAGGTGTTCTTCCTTGTCTTGAACAAATGTCATCAAGGCCTTCTTCATCCGTGATGCCCTTATCCTTGTGATTGGTCCCGATGGCATTGATAGAGCTTGGCCTCCATCAGCCCCCTCCCCCCCCCCCCCTACGGGGCCTCTTCGAAAGGATTCGTCCTCAAATTGCCATCAGCTACATCAAAGGGAGACAAGTCACTAACGTTAAAAGTGGCACTAACTTGATACTTATCGGGAAGATCGATCTTGTAAGCATTGTAGTTGATCTTTGCTAGGACTTGGAAGGGACCATCTCCTCGTGGATTAAGCTTGGACTTTCGGAGATGTGGAAAAAGGTCCCTCCAAAAAGTACCCAAACCCAATCACCAACTTCAAAGTTCATGGCCTTCCTTCCCTTGTTATGTTGCTTGGCATCCTTTTAGTTTTGTGCATTGATGTTATCCCTTGCCTTAGCATGCATGCCCTTTACCAATTCTGCCTTCTTCTTTCCATCTAGACTATGCATCTCATTTAAAGGCAAAGGCATCAAATCCAAAGGAGTCAAAGAATTAAAACCATATACCAATTCAAAAAGAGTAGAGGAATGAATGCATCCATTATAAGCAAATTCAATGAATGACGAACAATACTCCCAATATTTCAAGTTCGTTTTGATTATAGCCCTTGACAAAGTCTAAAAAGTTCTATTAACCACTTCCGTTTAGCCATCAGTTTGTGGCTGACAAGTGGTAGAAAATAGCAATTTAGTCCCAAGTTTACCCACAACACCTTCCAAAAACAACTTAGAAATTTAGTATCTCTATCAGTAACAATTGTCCAAGGAATTTCATGCAACAAAATGAGCCATCTTAGAGAACTTATCAACAACCACAAAGATAGAATCCTAATCACTCCTTGACCTAGCCAATCCCAATACAAAATCCATAGAAATATCCACCCAAGATGCACTAGGAGTAGGCAAAGGCATATAAAGTCCATGTGGCTTAATTTTTGATTTAGCCTTTTTGCATAGAATGAAACTAAAACAAATTTTCTCAACATCCCTTTTCATATGTGGCCTCTAAAAATGTTCTTGCCAAAATGACCCATTTAGCCACCCCATGACTTTTCAACAACAAATAATCTCCTCATAGAACATTTAGGCACACATAATCTACTTTCTCTAAACAAATAACCATCATGTACATAAAACTTGTCACAAGCAAACTTTCCGCAAGCACGACACAAACCTTTAAAATCATCATCATTAGCATACAATTCCTTCATAAACTCAAAGCCAAGTATGTAGAGTCAAAAGTAGAAAGCAAAGTATACCTCCTCGTATTGAAACCGCTACCTCATTTTCTTTACCTCAGGGAAACATCTCGATATACTCCACCCATTTGGCATGCCTCTTACTTAGCTTGGTTGTGATGCAGGACAATTTGAATCGTCTGCAATTTCCCGAACTACAAATCTGAACAGGAAAACAAGAAAGGATATTTTGCGCGATCACTCACGATTTTGGCCTAATTTGAATTGCAATTCAAAACCAAAAGTTGAAAAGGAAAAAAAAAGGAATTTGTTTAATGATCGTCTAAAAAACTCACTTAGAAAAATAATACATCAGAAAAACTACTTAAATAGAACCCTAATACAATAATAAAAGTAATTGTCGAAAGAAACCCTGACGGGAAAAAAAAAAGAAAAATCCCAAACCTCCATGAAAATGATCTCGGATGACCCAAAACTGTCTTAGTCCAATCGTCCAGTTAAGTTTCAGTCCATTTTGAGATAGTAGGTCCGGCCCACATCCAGAGGTAGAAGGTCCCCATTAGTCCGGATCATTGCCATTTTCCCTGCAGTCGCTTGGACCTGCGTGGAGTCCTTGGCGTGGGCCTGATCGGTGTAGCCTGCTGATCCAAACCATCCTATTCATCTTGGACGATGTTCTCATCAATTTGTCCTTTCAAATGCTTAGGGACTCGTGGTGTGTACCACGAACTCCCTTGGCCAAAGGTAGTGCTACCAATTTCTTAAGGACCTAACCAAAGCAAATAACTCCTTGTCATAGGTAGAAAAATTCAAGGTAGCCCCATTTAATTCCTCACTAAAGTAGGCTATAGGCTTACCCCCTTGCATCAATACTTCTCCTATACCCACTCCCAAAGCATCACATTCAATTTTGAAGACCTTAGAGAAATCGGGGAGAGAAAGGATAGGGGAGCATGCAAGCTTGGATTTTAGCAATTGAAAAGCCTTTTCTTGCTCACTCTCCCAGATAAACTGAACCTTCACCTTGATCATTTTCGTAAGAGGGACTGCTATAGTACTAAAGTTAGGTGCAAATCTCCAATAGGATGAAGCCAACCCGTGGAAACTTCTTACCCCACTCGCACTTTTAAGTGTAGGCTATTCCTTGATTGCTTTGATTTTCTCCTCATCCACTTGAACACCATTAGAAGAACAACATATCTAAGAAAAGTAATTTCTGGCAAGAAAAAGGTACATTCACTCAAATTAGCATATAGTCATTCATTTCTAAGGATATCAAAGACTAGCTTTAAGTGCTCAACATGCTCTTCTACACTTTTTCTGTCAAAAAAGATATCATCAAAGTATACCACCACAAATTTTACTATGCACTCCCTAAGCACGTGATTCATTAACCTCATAAATGTACTAGGTGCATTAGTTAGTCCAAAAGGCATCACAATCCACTCATACAAGCCATGTTTAGTTTTAAAAGCTGTTTTTCATTCATCCCCTTCCTTCATGCGAATTTGATGATAACCACTCTTTAAGTCAATTTTGGAAAAATATTGGCTACCACTTAATTCATCTAGCATGCCATCCAACCTAGGAATATTGAAATGATACTTTATCGACATCTTGTTAATGGCTCTACAATCGATGCATATCCTTCACGTCCCATCTTTCTTGGTACCAACAAAATCCGAATGGCAACTCATACTCTCCCTCACATATCCTCTTTGAAGTAGCTCCTCCACTTGCCTCCTCCGGGTTTGTCCTATAGGCGGACTTGTTTGGGAAAGGTGCTCCTAGAACAAGGTCAGTTTGAATCTTAATTCCCCATATTGGTGGCAAGTCTCTTGGTATCTTCTCCAGGAAATATTCCTTTAAAAGAGGAGAAACAATACTAGAAAAGGAGGGATTCGTGTCTAGAATGAAATAGATTCTCTCTTTGTACCTCATCATCTCCCTTGGCTTGTGTACTAAGTAGCCTCCTAATAACCATATTTAATTGTCCTTCAAGAATACCCCCACTCTCATTTTCATCATCCTCCTTTCCATCACCAGTATCAACCTCACGCTCTTCTTCTTCCCCTTCACTAGAGGATTCAACTACCCCCTTATCTATAAAAATAATTGTCTTATTAAGACATTGATTAGAAAAGTGGCCAAATCCTTGACATTTAATGCATTTAACATCTCCAGCTTTAAAAGGTGGAAGTTAAGTTTTACCTTTATCCCCTTGAGGGGCCTTAGCTTCACCAAATTTTAGCTTAGCCACCTCCTCCTCGGCGGTAGCTTTGGTCACTCCTTGCTCCTTCTTAGGCCATATGTTGGTGGTCTTGGAAGATGATTGGCTGTAATTCGAAGTGCCATAAGTTTTCCCATAGGATGCCCTCCTATTCTTCACTTGTCATTCAATCTTGATTGTTTTTTGCACCATTTCTTCCAAATCCTCATACCGTATCATTTCAAGAATATCACTTATCTCTTTGTTCAACCCATGGAGAAATCTTACCAATGTAGCGTCCTCTTCTTCACCCACTAGATTGCTCCTTATCATGGCAACTTTCATTTCTTTGTAATAAGCATCAACACTCTTAGAGCCTTGAGTGAGTGTTTGAATCTTGTGGTGGAAGTCTCTTTGGTAATGCTTAGGCACAAATCTCTTCCTCATGTGTCTCTTCATCTCTTCTCAAGTTTCAATTGGTGGTGCTTCTTGTCTTTACCTAGCTATCACTAGGTGATCCCACCAAATGATGGCATACTTCAAAAAGCTAACAATTGCAAGTTTGATCCTCTTCTCCTTGGAGTAATTATGGCACTCAAATATCGATTCAACTCTTATTTTCCAATCCAAGTAGGCATTGGGGTCATCTCTTCCATAGAAGGGTGGCACTGTTAGCTTGATGCTCCCCAAATTCTTGTCGACTTCTTCCTCCCTTCTTTGCCTCCTTGGTCTATCATCATCATAGAACTCATCAAATTCTTCTTCATTTACACTTTCTTCTTCTTGAAGTTACTCTCGGATGATCCTCTTTCTTTTTTGGATCCTTTGATGGTGTCCTCTTCCTCTTCCCTTTTGAGCCGTTTGGTTTCTCATAGGAGGAATTGGTGGTGGTGTCTCCAAGGTGTCTATTCTCCCTTCAAATTGATCAATCCTAGTGTTAACATCTCGCCTTAATTCTCCCATGTTTATGGAGAATTCCCTTGTCATGCTCTCCGTTCTCTCCAAGATGGTAGATAGAACGACATTGTTTTCTCCCATATTTGATGCCTGTGAAGATGGTGAAGCTCTGTGTGTCATAAGATGCCCTTGAGAACAATCAAGAAAACAGGGGAATTTGTCCTCACATATCTCTCATGTATCACACTTTCAATTGGCCTTTTCTCCCTCTATTGAACTCAACCCTAATGCCTTTTCCACTCTAATTCCTCTTTCAAGCTCTTACTCAACTCGCAAGAGCAATTGCAAATCACTGAGGCAAGAGTACCAAAATCATCCACACAAATCAATTAGTTGATCAATTGAAGATCTCCAAATAAGAGCCAAGAAAGTAGAGTTTCAAAGAATTAAGGTTAATCAATTCAATGCAAATGAACAACGCTTGGAATTCAAAGAAATTTTGAAGGAGGTATTTTATCAAACACGTAGAGGACAATGAAAATGTGATCCAATTTGACAATAAATTGAACAATCCCAATTCCTTTGATTTCAAATTTGATGGATAGTAGGCAATGCCATCGCCATAGAACTTCAATTAAACTTCAACACAATCAATTTCAATGGAATTCAATAAGAATTCTCACAATAGCATTTAACTTTAACACTTTGTTTCTTTCTTTTTTCTGTAGGATTTTTTTTTTCCATTTGATTTTTCAAGAACAAGAACTCTTCTTCTTCTTCTCCATTTTTTTTTTTTTTTTTTGATAGAGATAAACTCAACAAATAAAATTTAGCACTAGGTTTTGGTTTTAGGCTTAATTCCAACAAACACAAAGGATCACAAGAAGATACTAGGCTAGATGTAAAAGAACAAAATGAACAAAACACATATAAGATCAAAGGATTTTCAAAGAAAAGTATTATTTTAGCACTTAAAACAAAGAAAGCAAGTAAGATAGTCAAACCTTTGATGATAACCATAGCTCTTGATACCTAAATATGATATGATTCCTAGAAGGTTGAAGGTTTTGGTGTTCACACAAGCAAGAAACCAATCAAAGTATAATGAAATTACTCATCAAAGATTTGTGTGGGGGATTAGGTTGACCTTGGTAGGATAATCTACAACAACTAACCTCTTGATTTGTAGAGACTATTCAATACCTCACCCAAAGTAATTGAAAGCATGAGGTTTAGTGGACTAGTAACATTAAGTGGAATTCTAAGAACACTCATTAAAAGATCAAGTTTGATCTTGAATGTGGATTGATTCCAATGGAATAGTTGTTTGTCAAGAGTTGTCTTTCTATTACATATAAGGGACAGTATATAGTCTAGGTAGTAAGAAACCCTAGATAAGTCTTACAAGTGGTTAAGGACCGAAAAGAATGAATTAAAGTAAATAGAATTCCGCAAAACATCGCATATGGGTGTGCAGAATTTGGCCTAATTCGACGCCGGCTTGGAGAGTTGCAGCACCGGATGGGAGCCAGGATTGCTGTTGGAAATTTCCAGTGAGCATCCAATGCTCCCATCCGATGTTGGATGCTTCACTGTAGAGGGCCAGATTTCCTTGGTTCAAGCCATTCGGTGCTTTCTCTTGCTATCTCCGCCCCAAACTCGTTTTGCACCTTGCTAGCTTCATTCCAAGCCTTCTTAGGCTTCCCAACTTCACCTCTAATTACCCTAATGCCTTGTTCTTCAGTTAGAATCCTAACATCATCATCCTCAAGGCCTTGAATCACCCACAAGTTATAATCCTTCCTTGCATGTTTTTTTATCAAGCTTTGTCTCCGTGAAGATGACTTCAAAATCAAGGTGTTCTTCCTTGTCTTGAACAAATGTCATCAAGGTTTTCTTCATCCTTGGCGCCCTCATCTTTGTGGTTGGTCTCGATGGCATTGATGGAACTTGGTCTCCATCACTTGCTGGAGAATTTTGGTGAAGAATCATACCATGTTGTGAATTTTGCATTAAAGGAAGATGAGGTATTTATTAATTATGAGAGAAACAGGTGTGTATGGATTTTATTTCTTTTTTTATGGTTTTTAGATTCAAAGCTTATGATGATCATGATGACATGCTTAGTAGAGGTTCTTTATGTGCTCTTAAATGCTTCAAGCATGATAAATTCTTTAAGTTGTTGAATCTTGAGAATCATGAAGTTGAAATTGTGAGATATGCTAGTCCTAGAAAATTGGATATCTTGTTTAGAAAGCATGTGTTAGGACAACATATGAAAAAGATGCCTATGCTCATTGGAGAATACTTGTTAAATTCTTGTGAAAGATTATGTCAATGACATGATGCGAATTATATCTTCAGTGATGTTGAAAGGCTTAATGTTGATAAAAACAATGTGTTTACTATGAGTTCAATCTCTATTTGGCATGTTTGGTGGAACTACATGATGATATGGTTTTTGTTTTGTGCCATGAATAGAGATATGCTACGATTTTGGAAGATTATGAAAAATCCTCTATTTTTAGAAGAGCATAATATGATCCATCTTGTTGATTTCATAAGTTCTAGCATAATATTTGATGTTTTTGATGGCAGACCTTTATATGCTATTCTAAGGGATTGTTTCTTGAGCTTAATGTTTTTGAATTCTAGGTTTAGAGAACCTTTGTATGAAGCTTTATGGGGTCATAGACCGATGGGATTTATGCCTTGTGCTTTGAATGATAGAATTTGGTTTCCTTGTTACCTTAACGAGTTTGTATTCCTTGTCCATGTTATTTCTTCTAATGAGTTTCTTATAGTGGAAATGGAATACATATCAATAAAGGAAAGACCACCACCTTTAAAGAAGGGTATGGTAAGGCATTGTCAAGTTATGACTTTCATGAAGGATAACTTGGAGTTAAGTGGTAAGTATCCTTTTGATTCTTCAATCCATATTAGTGATCATTCTCTTTTCTATGTAGGATGTCAAGATTCGAGGATGAATCCTCTTCAAGTAAGTAGGAATTATAGTTATCAAGGAGCTATCATGGAAGTCATCAAAGGATGAGTTCATTGAAGATGAAATTCATGGAGTTGAAGATGAAGTTTATGGAAGAAAACATGCTTATATGGACTTACACTTCAAGAATGAGAGAACTTTAATGCCAAGGAATGAAGCCACGTACAAAAAGTTGTACTTCAAATAGAAGTATGAAGCATCAAGGATGAAAAAGGCTTTGATGGCATTCATTCAAGGCAAGGAAGAGCAATTCAATTTTGATGCCATATTTGACCAAGTTAAACTTAATCATGATGAAGGAGGCAAGAAGCTATGGAATATGGTGTCAATTGAAGCATTGGAAGACCTGAAAATATACCAAGAATGTGCCATAGGAAAGTTGGAAGAAGGAGATCGAGTTTGCATCAAGGAAATCAAGTAAAATGGAGCCAAAACGGAGTTGGAACAGTAGCTCTTCGGTCCGGCATCCAATGCCACATTCGGCGCAGGACAGAAGTGAAGAATAGGGGTAGATTTCCAAAGACCATTCGTGCCCCAAAGACCATTCTTTGTTGTTCTTAGAAGCTTGTATTCTTCGTCTATGATGCTTCTTCTAATGAGCTTAATGAAGGTGAGAAGGAATACATATCTATCAAAGAAAGACCACCACCTTTGAAGAAGGGAATGGTAAGATATTGTCAAAGTCTAACTTCCATGAAGGAGAACTTGGAGTTAATTGGTAAGTATTCTTTTAAATCTTCAATCCATGATAGTGATAATT
>JAOXNR010053189.1:0-14737 GCA_028571225.1 Parsonsia alboflavescens
TATCTGCAATACAAAGGACATATGTGCAAGACAAGGAAATATGCATTTTGCAGTGGTTAATTTTACCATTTTGGGCAACTATAACTGAGCGATGGTTTGTTTACAACATCTACAATGCAATATTTTTGGCTATTTTTAAGAACTACAAAAGAATAAAGAAGAAAAACAGCCAAGAAATTAAAATTAGTGAAGCGGAATCACTCCAAAATCGCCACAAATATTCCCTAATTTTGAAACGGTTAGTAATAGCCTTTGTGATTTTCTTGCCACCAAATACTCCTTCTGTCACTAAGTAGAAGTTATTCTAACTAACTTTTCTTATCCCTAATTATAAATCATAGTTGTTAGTTAATTAGATATTTGGAAGTGTTTTTCCTATATTACCCCTCTAATGATATAGTGAAATGATGTTCAGCTTTTTTTTTTTGTTTTAAGAGGATGATTAGAGGGCATTTTAACAGGGGTTCAATTAATTTTTATAAAATGACAATTGGTAACTTATATTTAGTGTCTAGGGAGAACCAATTTTCTTTTAGTGATAAACTCCAATTTAGCTTAAAGGACCATTCATCTGATTATTCTTACTTTCTGTCAAGGTAAGGAATGTATTATATATAATTTCCCTATTGAACCCTCAAACTTTTATATTAATCTATTTAACCATCAAACTTTGCACCTTTAAATTTTTAGTTTATCTTAATATTGAATCCATAATGTAACTAAAATCATTTACGTAAGTTCAAGGTGAACTTACAATATGAAAGTTTGGGGACCAAAGAAAGTATGTTGTAGTTTATTGACACCTAGTTCATATCATGAATTCTTTAATGAGAGACTTATTCGATCTTGGATCGATCTTAATCTATCTAGGGAGTGGGATTCTACCTAACATAATAGGGTCACTTTACACCCCGCTTGGTTTTGGAAAAATAAAAGATTCTTCATAGATAAATTTATATTACCCTGGTATTAATACTTGTTTTAAAAGTTATTTTAGATAGCATCTTTGAGTTGACTACTTGGACATCTCCTCCACTTGTACAATCTTATTGAGTTTTGAATAGGTTCAGAGAATTTGAGGGGTCAGAATGATGCCTTTCATAAGCGGAAGTGGGATCGAAGTCAAGTTTGACTTTTTTTTATTTTCCTATTGTATTTTTGTGATGAGTGGATGTTTTGGGTGATCAATCTTTTCGCGATATTTGTATTTTTGATATTGATGTTATAGCTTGGAGACGGTAGACATTAAATCACTTATATCACATAAGGATTAAAGCTTAATAATTTTTCAAATATGCAGTATACACAAGTGGTGATTAATTTTAAGGAAAGAATGACGATTATTATTATTACAATAGAGATTAAAAGACAAAAATGTAATGGACGAATATAGATGCATATGACATAGAAAAAAGATCATAAAAAATTAAAAAAAAAATGGAAAAGAAGGGAATTATAATTTTTTTTCCTTTGCGTGGAAAGGTGTGAAATGGAAATAGAACGTTTACATATAAAAGTAGATTTCTGTTTTGGTTTGAAGATGAAGATTTTCATTTTTCTTTAATTTCGAAAACTAAAGTGCCAAATACGATCATCGTGTTCCAATGCCTCTTGCGAAAGGTCTTTCTTAAAGCCCCTTGGCCCATCCAACAAGCCCAAATTAATAAAAGGAAAGAAAGGGTACTGTTTGGTAAATCGTTTGTGCAAAAAAAATAAATCGTTCTGGATTAATAACTCAACGGTTGAAATGATAAATTTGAGAGGTCGACTCCAAACGAATACTTAGTTGAAACGAAAGTTTTCAATCCTAGTCCACTAAGACATATCCGGTAATTCATTTGGTCGAGATGCCTTATAAAGGCAGGGGCTTGATTTGCTTTCTCCATCAACCTTAGAAACAGGGCAGGGTCCTTTGAGTTGGGTTTAATCTTTGTACAGTGAAGAGACCTATCAACTCTGCAGTGATCAGACCACTGACATAAATCCGACTCTTCACGTCAAAAAAAAAAATTTCATCATCATCATGTCTAGGAAAAGAGAATAGAAAGGTTCTAAAATTTAAGTAATAAATATATATAAATACAGTCCAAATTAATCATTTCATTCACATTACTTGGGATGGTAATCGAGAATCCTTGAAAGATATGTCAAAAGAAGAAGTAAAACAATAGCAATTTTATTTTATAATAATATTTGCTATTAAAAAGATCTACTTTCTGTTAACTCGGGATTTAAATTGATGGTTTGTTATTTTTCTCATTATATTTTAAATAATATCTCGTATTATATTTCCTCGTTTAAATTTACGAATGTCTTGTTTCTATTTTATTTTGTTCAAAATTAGATATCCCATCTCCTGAATTAATTAAAACTAGTTGAAACCCCACATTATTATATTATTTATATGTTAAATTTTAGTAATATTTACTTTAATATTATTTTACAGTGGTTCAAAATATTGAATAGGAAATCATTTCTTCTATGATAAATTATCAATGTATATAATTTTATAAGTTAATTGATGATTTAAATTTAATTAATTTAATTTTTTTATTTATGAATAAGTTAGTTTCATAAACTTGCTTGTGATAACCTTAAGTTAAAAATTTGATTCACCATTATAGAATCTGCAAAGTATAATTAATAAAAAAGCATTATGAAGAAGTGGCAGAGCCAGGTCCCAAATGCCAAGGGTCCAGGAGGGGCACGTATTCTATCTCTTCTTCTATTCTATTAGGTATAAAGAGAAATTATTATTATTTTTTAACAATGTCTGGACAAATTTTCAAGCATCTCAATATTCTGTTTATTCCTGATGAGTGATGGTGGAATACGAACTCAAAACACGTAGTCTACTCAATGTTCCGGATAATATATATTTATCTTTTAAAGATCAAGTACCCATAAGGTTTAGGTTATTCTTTTAGGATTTTATTAATAACGTATATTTGTAAAAAGATGGTTACTTATTTATTATTAGTGGTGGTGTAAAATATGAAATATAAGATGTGAAGTCGTCCAATCATATATATTTTCTAATAAAAAATATTTATTTTTATTAAGGTTACAAGTTAAAATTTTTAAGTCACAATTTTAGATATGTATTAAGTTATGTCTATTAGGACCTTGTTTTTAACTATTTTGTGTATCAATTTTCAAAGATTCCTTTTTAAAAAAAAAAAAAAAGAGATGTCCAAGTCAATTTGTACGTATCTCGACATTTCCAAAAGGGTGTTGATGGAATTCAAACTCGATAATAATCAAACAAAATTATAATTGATTAGAATTTTAAAATGTTTTATATATTATGACAAAATGTTCTTATTTTGCTTTGCTCATAGTGCTAGTTAATTATTATTTATTAACATAAATATATCTTTTTAACTTACTACTAATTATATTAATAAATATAATTGAATACTATCAAATTTTAAGAAATTTTATTATAATTAAATACGCCCTACTAATAATAAGGAAAAAAATCTGTTATAAATTAAAATTTTCTTTTCAATTCATAAAAACTTGATCCAGTTGAATAAAGAATTTCCTTTTAAAAAAGATAATGGTAAAGGTGAAAGTGATTGTTGCGAGTTGGGATTATGATTTGCATTGAGAAAAGTCATGACTTTAAAAAAACATTAGGATCAAAAAGGTATAAAAATATGTATGTGTCCTTATAAATAATTTTATTTTATGCAAAATCGGGTCCTTGAAATGATGGCAAGAATATATTTTCTGACAACTGTGATTATTATTATATGTAATGTAATACTACGAGATGTTGGAGCTGAGTGGTAAATCACTACAAAGCAAAGGCTGAATTTGGATCGATGGCCTTTTCTTTCCCACAATTTCTGTCCTGTCAAGTCACCACTACACACTTCATCTCAAGGTTGCCTCAACATCCAGTGGAAAGTGATTCTTTGGCTGCTATTCCCAAAAGTGTAGTACTATTTGATATAAAATAATACTTTCTTCTTACTCCACAATTGCATGTATCTATTTTTAATTTGAATTATGCAGAATTAAAGTCTCATTTTTTAAATTAGTTAAGTAATTTAAAATGAAGAAATTAATGATGACAATGAGGAAGCAATAACTTTACGTCATTTTTAAATTCACTCCACCCTTGAGGATCAACAATCATTCCTTACTTATCTTTATTGTGTCTCAAACTTGAAACCTCACGATTCCAAGAGTTACCGTTTACCACCATACTAAGCAAGACTTGACCACGTTATTCTTTGATATTACTATATCTTTGATAGCACTTTTCAACAAGATGATATCAGTTCTTGTACAGTTTTAATGATGGTTTACTTTGTTGGCATGGTTTTGTTTCATGATGCAATTTGATCATTATATGATTTGCTTTTATATCTGCGTTTTATTTAGTAAATTATATGATGTTCTTAGAATAATTTATTTTTATTATTAAAACTTTTCTAATCAAGTGTTATTGAAATTAGGGTATCAATAACACGTTGAGGTTAGTATGTGTTGATTGATGATTAGTGTCCTGGATATGGGTTATTAAATCATCACATAAATATACACAGAGTATTGTGTATTGAATCGATCCTTCATTGATCATTATATGAGTGTCAAGAGTGATTTTATTGTGATAATTATGTCTCGTCTTTTGAATTTAGATCATCAAAGATTTCTACATAAAAGATTGCATACTTTGACACAAACATCACTCTTAATTGAATGGACAATAAAGGCATGTATTTGGTATGTCATAATTTATGTGATGGAATGTTGAATGATCAAGATAGAATTTGTCCTTCTTATATCACAAGAGAGAGAGTGTTTGACATTCTTGGTAGAGTGAGACTATGAAATGCAAGGGCATGCTCGAATAAGTCGATATGAGATATTTATCTTATTCGATCTAGTTATTCTACTAGGAATCGAGAATTGAGAGATTGAATTTTACAAGTATGATACTTTCCATGACTCGTGTTTAATTATGGCTTCTTGAGCAAAGAGATTAGGACATGCATGCTTATCACATAAGATTTTGTCTTGTCATCGATATTCTAGTTAATTGGATTGCAATGATGTGTTGCTACTTGCTAGACACCGCTCATTGTACATTAACATGACATTAAATATTGTTTTATGTCAAATAATTTTATGATGATCTATTGGATCACGCATTCAAAATGTATCACTTAAGTAACAATATCTCGTTTCATTTGGAGACTTAAACATAATTAGTTAAACTTGTTTAGACTAATTTATGAATATAAATAACCTCAAAATGTAATTGAGAGTTAATTACGACCTAAACTACAATTACTGTTCACAAGGCTAAACCCCTTTTAGGCATAATCCCATGACGGGCATTCAAGACCAACTCCACCTGCAGGAGCGGATCGACGTGCATCACCTCTAAAATTTTTAAAACAATATATATCTATAACATACATTTGTATATTGACCCCATAAAATTATAGTATAATGAAATTTCTGTGCCCATAAAAAAAAATTATTCTACATCCGTCACTGCCCACCTATATTTGTAATCAGTGTCAACTTTATCTCCCCTACCTTTTAATCTTTCCTTGCAGGTTCCAGGATTGCTCCTTTATTAAAGATACAGCATGCCAAATTACAATCTTTTAATTTTGCTTACATTTTCAGTATTAATCCTTTAGACCTTTATGTGAAAGCTCGTATTATTGAATAAGAAGATGAAATATTATCTATTATTTCCAAGTTTTCATTATCATGGAACAATATTTTGTCCATTTTTCCATATCGACCATAGTAGGAAACCTAGTTTTAAAAACCCTTTAGGGACGAAAAAGAAGATTTTGTCTTCCCATTTCTGTTCTTTAAACGATATAATTGACTCATTTACGGCTTGATATCCAACCCTTAATCAATTATGCTCACAAAACACCTTAATCAGTAAAGTTGAATCCATTTTCTTGTCTCTTTTTAAAGTGATTATAGTAGAGAAAGAAGTTGGATAAGACCCATAAACAATGTAGGGCCAGGCCTAATTGCAAGGGGCTCAAGTCTACAGTCCCATGAGAAGGGGATCCAGTTCAAACCGGTTTGACCCTATGCTGGGCCAAAGTCCAGGAGCCTAAGATAGGTTGGAAAGATGTGTCCAACCCGTATCTTTTAATACATATTTTGTTTGACACTCTTAATATATTAATAAAAAAAATTTTAAAAATTGTATTTTAATTATTTTGTAGATTTGATTTATAAACTAAATCTTAGGATGCTTAATCGTTTAGAACATTGGTAAGTTTTTCATTTATGTATTTAAAGTTTAGAACCCTTTGCACAAAAGTAGACGATTTGAAGCGACCCAACCCACTTGGTAACTCCTAGTCCTTGGAGAATAAGAAATAAGAAACATAAATGGAGAGGATAAATAGAGGCCTTCAGTGAAGCAGTAACTTTAGGGATGCAAGTAAATCATGAGACGATTGTAGATAGGGCTGTCAATGAAAATACAAGACAATAACCAGTTTAATCCAAAAGGATTTTTTATTTCAATAAAAATATGTTTGTAGGTTAATAATGAAAAGATAAGACAAGAAATATTTATTCTCCAAGAATATAAAATGACCTAAATAATTTGGGTAAAGGTGTAAATACATAACTACCCTTGAAATAAGTTTCAAATTACAAGAAGAATGAAAGAAATGAAGGAAATTCGACCAAGATTTCAGCCCAATCACAGCTCGACCAACGTCAATGACCAACCCGTCACTACACCAGTTGTTCTCTGTTTCCACCCAAGAAACAACAAGTGCCATTCAAGAAATTGGTGGTTGTACCAGTCCTTCTTTGGAAGGTAGCCTCAAGTTGAAGAAATCAATCGGCACCAATTGTTCTACCTGTTGCCGCTTCGGTTGATGGCGGTTCAGCCATCTTTCTCTTGTTTTCTTTGGTTCATTTGCTTCCTTCCTTTCTAAGACATTTGTTGATGTTCTCCCCTGATCCCAAGGCCATAATCCTCCCTTGAATTCATCATTTTATCCTCTTCAAAGTTTTAAATTGAATACAAGTTTCATAACTTGAAATCTTTCGATTCTTCTTCAAGTTTAATCCCCTCGAATATGTCTTCAAAATCGAATTGTTCTTTCTTATTTTGAACAAATGCCATCAAGGTCTTCTTCATCCTTGACATCCTCATCTTCGTAATTGGTCCCGATGGTATTGATAGAAGCTTGATCTCCATCAAGCTAGGTATAAAAGAGGGTGAAGACATTGAGCAAAGCAAAAATACTCAATTCACTACACTTTCATGATTTCATCAATTATATCCTAGTAATCTTATCTAATTTCACCATGGGAGATATCTCCAGTGCTTTAGCTCTCTCTGCGCTTCTTTCTTGGTTGTGATGGCAGGTCATACATAGTTAAGCTTATTTATAAGTTATTTGGGCTTTTTTTTTCCCCCTTTCTAATTATAAATCGTTATTGATAATTTAATGGATATTTTACTCCATTTTTTCTAGTATTACTCATTCTCTTTATAAACATTTTTTCACTCTTTCTTTTTTAATGGTCTTGAGTGTATGAACATTTTGAAGGGAAAAAAAAGGTTTTACCTTAATATTGACAAAATCATTACATATGACGTAAATAGAGATAGAGGAAGTACTCTTTTTTTTTTCCTTTTGTTTTTTTTTTTTTTTTTTGGAAAATTAAATACCATCTATGAGATCAATTCAATTAAATCAAGCTTTAGTTGAACCTCAAATAGAGTTTAAGAAGTAGCTCCTAATAAATTTCAAAACTCAAGAACCCTTTTTTTCTTTCTTTTTTTTTTAACTCAGTACTTGAATTTCAAGCTCAATTTGAAACAAAAATTTCTTGTTCATATTTGACTCTACTCAACTCAATTATTTTCTACATTACAAAGTTGTATTTATTTCAGTTTTAATTTTTTAAAAAATATATTAAAAATTATTTAATTGACTTCAATAATAATAAGTGTAATTGCCCATGTGAACAGTACAACATGGGACTAAATTAAAAACATTGTTGGATAAGATAAGATTGGGGGAATTTGCAAGGCTGAAGAATGTCTTAATTCTCAATACCTTAGGATTCACTTCACATTTGACATCTTCAACTACACTCTCCTATCCCCTCCAATGCCAAAACAGCTCTGCAACAAAAAAACAAAAGGACCAAATTGGTTCAGGTTGCAAGAACAATATTGATGTGCTTTTAATGCAACTGTCACTATGGAATATATAATTATTTGAACAGTGATGTTCAATTTTTATGCTTGTGTCAACCTCACTTATTCTGAATCATATTAAATGGTTAGACCATTTTTTCAGTTCCTCTTTTGGGGTCATACTTGCTTACTTGTGCCCCTCTTTGATAGGAACATATCTATGTGCCATTGATTCAGATATGTTATGGTTATGGACCACTCTTGGATTTTGAAGTGAAGTGAACAACTCTTTCTCTGCTTCTTTTAATAACATGGTAATGTTCATTGTACTAAGAATTCCTTCACCCTTTGATATTTTTAAGGGAAATGTGTATCTTATGTTGGATATCTCTCCTACTACATCAAAGTATAAGATTTTTTTTTTTTTTGAAAAAAAAAAAATAGAATAGCTCGTTCTTAATTTTTAAAAAATTGAATATTTATTTTGGGGGAAAAAAATTGATTATAAATAAGTTATTAAAACGTCTTACTATTATAATTGTGATTGGTGATTTTTTAACTATATATATATATATATTTGTAGGTAGAGCGAATGATGATTTTAGATGAAAGTATTATTACTTCATCCATTTCAATTGAATATCTCTATTTTTATTTTGAAAAATTTATATTTGAGTGGAAAATTTTTTAAAAAAATATTTAAATTTTTACAATCATCCTCTTTAATTTATGAAATTAAATCTCAGTAGCTCCTTAAATTTAGGAGATTGCATCCCACTAACTCCTTGAATTAAGGAATTTATATCCCACCAACTCATAGGGTTAATTAGGTTTGAGATATTCTACCACATTTTCTACATTATAATCTATACCATCAGATAAAATAATTCTCCTTCTGTTTGTAATTGAAAGTTTCATTTTGACTTATACAAAGTTTAAGAAAAATGGTTAACTAGTTCATTCTAAACTTATCGATGTCAATTTCTTAAAAAAAATTTAACTAATTTAGAAAATAAGACATTTATTTGCATATAATTCAAAATGGAAATATAAATATTTAATTCCTAATAGAGGAAGTATATATTACCCAATAAAGATCTATTATCCTTAGGGTTTAATAAATCCTTTTAGAATGTTATTAATCAAATATGTCTACACAAACATACGTGAATATTTATTATTAATGGTATAGAAAATTATATACAAAATGCAGTAGAAGATTTGGAGCAGCTTAACTCATCAAGTTGAATTGTTCAGAATTGAATGTCTAATTCTTTAAAGTAATTAAAATTTTTATATAAAAATGATATTAATATTTTAAAAATGATTAAATAAAACTTTTTTCTTAAATTTTGATACTCCCCACATCCTTAATTATAAGTCATATGTTGTGATTTTGTCTTTATTAAAATAAAATTCTATTTTCCCTTTCTTTTTTTTTTTTTTTGAAATGTCCCCATAGAAAATAACATTCTTTGAAATAGAGAAAATGTTTGATGAGGAGGGAGAAAATCTAGATAGTATTGGGGAAAAAAAATAAAATATTCATTAAACTACTAATATATATATTATTAAAAGAAAGATAGTTGATTTCTTAGCTTGACAAGTGTCCCGTAATGATTTTTGAATAAAAATTTAAATTTTAAAAATTATAAATAAAAAAACAAAAGAAGAGAAAATGTAACGTTAAAGAAAGGTAGGTGAACTGTAGCGGCATTGTATATGTATGTATCCAGTCTCCCAATAAACAATTTTTTTTATAAAAAAAAAGGAGGAAAAATTAGAAAAGCATCTCAAACCGCCTATGACCTCCATTCTTTTCTTTCTTTTTTTTAATAATCCCCCAGTAATTGGACGTTCACATTTTCATTTTGAGTTGTTCAGAAATAAATGTTTCATTTAATAAATTAATTAAAATACTCTAAAGAAATTGATATTGTAAAGTTTCTTATGTATAAAATAAATTAAGTCAACTTATTTTCTTAAAATTTATGTAAGTCAAAATGAGACATTTAATTTCAGACGAAAGGAGTAGATGATTGTGAAATTACATGAATTAATATCAGTTTGATTGAATAAATATTTATTAAAATTAAAGATGTTATTGTTACTATCTTCTAAAAGGTATGGTATATTAACACATATATGTGAGAAATTTTAATTGAATAGTATAAAAATTATGTATATGGATTCTTAGATTTTTTTAATAAAATTAATATTCATTTAGAGGGGTGACGAGTAGCGGGTAAATGGTACTAAACAGTATTGAAACTGTTAGTTCCGTACTCAGATCCGATTAATAAACATATTATTCAGACCCTACCTGATTACCCGTCATGTCCAACTTACTAAGACTTGAACCCTAATCATTGGGTATCGGGTTTCGGACTGGTTATACCCGATATATTTTTTATTTTTTATTACGTTTTGTCTATAAAAAAAATTTAATTATATTTACTTATAAAAATAGTAAAGAAAGTAAAATTTGAATAAGTTAAACAAAAACATGAAGTTAAAGATGCTAAAAGGATAAATTAATACACACTTATCAATCAAATTTACGATAACAATTGATATTAATTAGCAAATAATAATTATAACATATGCTAAAAAGTCAAATTAATATATATTTATCAATCAAATTTAAAATAATAGATCCATACTAATTATTAAATAATAATTATAACACTTATCAAGGAATATTTAAAATTTAATAGTCAAATAACAAAGTTAAAGTTGAAACAAGATCAGAAACATATGCATTATGTGTGTATATATAAAAAATATATGATAGATATGTATATTTAATCGGATCCAGAACTAAACGGATTCGAAACTACGTATATGATACCCGAATCCATCTAAAAAATACTCTTCGGATCTAGATTGAATCTAGGTCCGGATATAAAAATAGAAGTATCAAACCTATCATAAATGGGTCCGGTATGGATTCCAGTATGCTCTACCCATTGATAGCCCCCAGTGGCGAGCGACAGATTGAAAAGTGGAACTAAATTTTGTTCAAATCTTTTTATTATTTTTTTTAAAAAAAAGGACAAAAAATATTTTTTAAAATTTTTTTAATCGCATGTTATTTTGTTCAATTTTTTATTTTCCATGTGTAATCATTTATTACAAAAATAAAAAAGGAATAAGAAAAAAAATGAGTAAACCTAATTAATTAGCAAATAAAAGATTTTTTGGAAGAAAAAACTAATGAAAGGTTGTTTTATAAGAAAATAAATATACCGCTTATATAAAGATTTCATATTTAACAAAAAAAATTATTAAAATTAAATATCTACTGTTACAGTTTTAATTAGTAAAGTTTAAATAATCTAATATCGATATCTATATCTATTTCCATATGCATATGAAAAGAAAAAATACTTATTGAAAGTTGAAGGAAAAAAGAATATTTAATTTTTATAAGTTATTTTATAAAAATTAAATTTATCTATACATTAATTATTCACTATCATTTTTTTTTTTTTAAAAAAAAACCTCTTCATATCATAAATTTAATTAATCAGTAATCATTAAACTAAAAATGTTATTGTCAATCTATTTTAAAAGTAATGTATATAAATAGAAATTTTGAAAATTTAAAATTTGAGAATCACAAAAAAATTAATCTGAATTTTTTGGTAATTTGAATTTTAGAAAAGATGATAATTTGGATCCATTGTGAAGGACACATGAAATTTTTTTTTTTTTTTTTTTTTGAGCTACCTTTTTGTTTTTAGAATTATTATCCATTGAAAGATAATCCAGAATGATAATAATATTTTTCAATAAAAATATTCATTTAAATAAAAAAAATTCATCAACTTATTTAAGCGAATAGAACATCGATAACATATTATGAATAATATTTTAAAAAATAACATCAACAAAGTTGACTTAACATACAGTATAATTTAAAAAATCTATAATAAACTATAATAAATTTTTTATTATAAAAAAATTATATTAACTAATATGAATTTGATTAATTGAATTTTTAAAAAGGTAATTGAAAATTACCCTTAATAATTTCTTTTTTTTTTTAATTTTAGAAAATATATTAATTTAAACAAGTGATTGACACATTAAATTACTTTTTATTTTAAATTTTATTATTTTTTATTGTATACGATGATCATTAGAAACAAAAAAAAAAGAATACAAATAACTTATGACTAGATATGATGAAAATAAAAATTAAAATGATGACCTTAAATTCTGAATAGAAAATTTTAGATTGTCAAAAATCATTTAATAATATAAATATCTTGAACAAAATTTAAAGTAGCAATTGATCTTGTCCTCTTAGCTTTAAGGCCAGATTGAGAAGAGGAAGCATACTCATGCGGGAGTGGCGTGGCGGCGTAGGGAGTGGTGCCAAAGGGGGGTGAGGGAACCAAGCAAGCATGATATAAATGAACCGACACAGCCTGCACACCTACTTCGGACTTAGGAGAACGGCCAAATAGGACGCGTCTCGCTCTGTGGCTCCGTGTTGCCGCTGCACCCGCGCGACCCAGTCCTAATCAATTTTGGGTGCCTACCCATATTTATTTTGTTGACTGCCCATCCTTCCTTCACACTTCCTAGTTCCTATCCCATGCATAAAAAATTACAACCTAATCACAACCATTGACCATGCAAAATCGAAAAACATGTATTTACTTCTCATCCCAAATTTACTTGTCACTTAATTGATTTTAAATTAATAGTTAGGAGAAAAGAAAAGACGGTGATATAAACTTAAATTTGTTTGAAAGTTTTAAGAAAGAAAAGAAAGGAAAATATTCTTTTATGATTGAAAGTGGGAAAGAAAATAAGAGAAAGTTGCTTTTTAAAGCTCATTTTACAATAATAACCTTTTATATCATTCAATTCAATTTAAAATAAATTCATATTTTAGATAAAATAGTCATTTCAAAATTTTATTAACATCATCTCTCCCTTTCTTTCCTTTTCTCTTCACTTTTGGAGAGATCCTACTTCTCTCTTAGGCGGGATCCTCCATTTTCGCCTTTCTCTCCCTTTCTCCCTTAAACTCCCAAACATAAATTTTTTCGATCCTATCTTTACAAATTTTCTTCTTTCTCTCCAAATCATTCCTCCAAAATAGCTGTAGAGTATATGCAGTACGTACTTCTTTTATCAAAAAATAAATGTCTTAAATTTCATTTTGGATTATCCAAAATTGAATATCTCATTTTCTAAACTAATAAAAATTTTATTAAGAAAAATGATAATGCAATGTGTTAATAAACTAAGTTAAACTTTTTTTATTAAAATACATATAAATCAAATTTAGACATTCAATTTTGGATGATAAAAGTAGTATCTACTATCTAATAGTTCACGTGAAAAATATTTGATGAGATATTTATAATATGTTTTTATCACTGGAATTTATTCTTAGAAAGAAAAATATATTAAACAAAATTTTAAAAATATTTCAAGGATTTTGTAAAGTTTAATTTAGGATGGTAGGCCCTCCCAAAATCTTCATAATTTCTATTGACAAGATGGTAGATTCCCACTCTTCAGTCTTCATAAGAAGTTTTACATTTTATATAAATATATACGGATTTGTTATGCGCGCTCCGACCGTTATCGTAATGGAATTCTTGCTCCACTTGATTGGCTGCATGAGCACTGTAGCAAGACTTTCATTATGGTAACGGTTGGAGCGCGTATTAAGGTGCGCAAAACCGTAAATATATATATATATATGTATGTATATCAGTTCTTCTAACAATGCAACGTCTCCCAACGCCATCCTATATGCCTAATGAAATGACGTCGTTTTTATCTACTGTTTCAAAAAATAATAATAATAAAATAAAAAAATTTTGTAGCAGAGATGGGATTACTAGAGCCGAGCAAATCCGCACTGCCGCTCAATCCTTACCTCAAACCTCATTGCAACCTTCTTCCCTTGCAGATCAGCATCCCTAGTTATCGTGGTGGCCACCCCTTGTCACCGACTCCCTCCTAAAGAGGTATCACCTGGTTCATCGCGACATACATCATCGACATCTTGGATGCTCTTGCTTCGCTTTGATTTTTTTTTTTTAATTTTAAAAATGACATCGTTTCGTCTCGTCACATACAAATTCAGTGTGCGAAAGATTTTATATATATGATAGAAAAGGGCAAGAAATTGTAATACATTTCAACTTCTAAATTATTTAAATATATATCAATTTAGTCTAGGGTGACATGTGAATTTATTTCTCAAAATATCTAAATTTTTTATCCAAATCCTCCATTTCTTATAGTTTCAATTGATGTTTTCAGAATTAGACATTGAATTGAAAATTTTATGAGTTCATGATTTAGTGGTCCAACCTTAATGGAACTACAATTACATTGATAATATTACAATTTAAAATAAAAATTATATTTTCAATATATAATAAAATTTATTAATAATAGAAAAATATATTAATTTTATAATAAAATAATATTCAAATTAAGTTTATAACTATATATATGATAATAATAAAATTAGAAATAAAAAGGAAAAATCTTATTTTTAGTCCCTTAACATTTTTATTTTTGCTATACAATCTC